>BRDA01008598.1:0-32719 GCA_036984385.1 Crenuchus spilurus | reverse complement strand
ACGAATAAAATATTGACATTTGCCATCTCCACATCATTGTATTCAGTTTTTATTCACAATTTTAGTGTCCCAACTTTTTTGGAATCCGGTTTGTAGATGGAGATATTAGTTTATAAGAGTTTTAGTTTTTTTTTTATATAAAGAGTTTTGAATTTCACCTTAATAAGAAAACGCTTGGATGTGGATCCTACATACATGCAGTTCTGCACAGAAGGATTAGATCATGGAGCACTTCACCTGAGATACGTGTTGAGTTGAAGGCTGTTATTCACTACAGTACCATGTCTGAGTATCTGCATGTGATAAATCATACCAGAAACACTATCTGTGCTCTTTCCCCCCAGTGCTGGCCCAGAAACACTTTGTATTCATAATTCTTTTATACTTTGAGTCCTATTTGTTTTGACAGAATGGAGAATGATGCTACATTTCCCTGGGCTTTGCCTTGCCTTCCTAATGAAAAGTAATGGAATACATTTGGGAGGTTTCCAAACAAGGATGAGATGGTGTAGACGAATGGCATAATCAAGCTAATCCTTTTGAGTCGAGCCGAGTATTCCACGTCCTCAAGCATGAAATATGGCAGTGATTAACCAACAATTGGCATTTTAAGTACCTGTCCAGATTATTTAGTGTGGAATGCACAAAAATAGTCAAATTACCATTAAAACAGCACAGACCATTGACAGTTTCACAGTTTTTGTTGCCATTTGTTGTAGAAAGCAGCCTTTGGCACCTTGAACAATAAAACGACCTCTGTCCTCCACCCAGATAGCAGAACGGACCCTGAGCAGCTGACTTCTATCTCCACTGTCATAACAGGCCCCCGAGTCTCTCTCTGTTCCTGGCCCTGGTTCAGCAGAAAGAGAAGAAATTCTTTCCATATGGGAGTCTGGCTTTGTAGTGTGAAAGGGATCAGGTTTGGGTCCCATTACTGCACGGCTTCATCTGTGCAGACGCTGTGGAGTCCTCACCACCCCCCAGCCTCATTTAATCACCAGTGCAATCCCCTCCGAACTTCAGAGAAAGCTGGAACCAATAAGGAACCAGCTTAGAAAAGCATCTCTCCCATTACAGTGGGATACACAGCACCATGTGGAAGGGGCTCATCACTCTCAATAGAGACCTTTTAAGAAAATGAGGCAAGAGAGGAAAACATTACTGCAGCCACCCATTCAGAGATGCTTCCCTTCAGCTTGTTTTCAATTAGACGCTATACAGGAAGTCTCATGTGCATGAAGAATAGATTGCCTCAGCAGCAAACAAAACTTATGATTATCGGGTTGGGCTAAGGGCGACCAATATGGCACAAATGTATCTCAATACTTGACAGTCACAATACATTATATGTATGTAATAGTTCATTTTTGCAGATAAAAAATTCATGCTTAAAGAAAACCGCTTTCAAATAATGAAACATGCATTTGTTTAGTGCTCCATAGTTTTCAAACTTCTTGGTTTGTTGATCAAGGATCAGCTTAAGCTTTTATCCAACACTTAAAGGATTGACATGACCTGAGATTTGTGAACATGGCTCATTGTTCTTCAGGCACTGTTGATATTTATGATTGTGCTCAGAAAAGCATATTTTGACTGTGGTTGGTAATAAAACAATATTTGTCCTGTTAATTTGCATCACAGTATGTTTTTCTGGGGCTGTTGTGGATAACCCATCAAAAAAATATTGTAAAGATGTTTTTTTAGGTCCCCCAAGCTACAAACAAATGTAAATGTAGCCTTACAGCTACAACATGGTCCTTAAGATCCGTAAAACAGACAAATCTGCTTGTGTCGCCTGGAAGACTATTTTATATATATTTATATTCCCCAACTAAAAGCACTAAAGGTGAACCCTTCAGAGTTCCACTGCAGTGAAAGGAAAGGCGCTGCCCCAGTGATGGTCTAGCACCTTTTTTCTGAAAGTGAATCATCAGTACTTAAAAGGGCAGTTTTATTACAAAGGATTAGTCCTGCTTAATTTGATTTAGTCGTACTCATTATATTCCTCATTTTTGATGCCTTTTGTATAACACTACAGATGAATTTTCTTGTTTATTCAAACATGGGTGGAAATTTTTGAATTGTTATATTGTATCATGATGATATAAAACCCCGATATTATGGAAAATGCAAATTAAACAAAGCAGTAAATACATTAAGAAGTTGGGATGGTAAAACATTTACCACTTTGTAATGTTACCATTCCTTCTCACAACACTTTTGAGACATTGTGGCACTGTGGATATCAAGCGATGAAGTGTTTCACGTGTTATTTTGTCCCATTATTCTTGCAAACATGTCTTAAGGTGTTCACCAGTATGGGGTTGTCACATTTTTTTTCTTTTCTTTTTTCATTCTGAAATTCTTATCAGGACTGCACGCAGGCCATGCCAGTTCCTGTACCCTCCTTCTACTGCTATGCTTTGTAATGTGTGCAGGATTGTCTTGTTGAAAGATGTATGGACATCCCTGCCAATGGTACTAACACAGCCCCCTTACCGTGACAGACCCTGGCTTTTGGACTAGTTGCTGATAGTAATTATTTTTGTTTTTGGTTGGGAGCGCACATCCTTTTCTTGTAAAAAATAAAAATAAAATCGTGAGCTAGAGTGAAGCCAAACGGAGAGATCAGTCACTGTCTGTCTGTGTGTGCACAGCTGTGGCTGGAGAGACCTGTCTGTGTAAGGATGGGCAGGCGCTCTGTGTGACTGGCCAAAATCACAGATCATGACAACAGTCGGTTACCCAATGAGGATTTTTCTTCAGTACAAGCATGGATATTGACGAGTTTTACTTGTTTAATGCTCGTACTTGTCAAAAATGCTTTATCCGTACAGGATACTTGTCTGAAACGAGTATCTGGCTCAACCCTAGATTCAAGATCATGGATGTTCAGCTCAGGCCTGTGCTTTTTTCACACTGAAATTCCTCCAGATCCTTTGCATTGTTTAATGATATGACTACTATCTCCTGTTGACATCATCTCTTTGGAATCACATAATTTATTTCCTTTTTTACCACATTACTAACATAAAATTGCCCCATCCCAATGTTTTTTGGACTGCCACAGGCCTGAAATGCAGGAATGGATGTATATTATGAAATTAAACGAAGTTGACCAGACAAAACATTAAATATCTTGGGTTCATACTGTCTGCAATAAAACACAAGTTCAAGTAAATCAAAGAAGCACCGTTTAATTAGCATTTTCCATGCTATTTTTTGCCATATTTCATTTTGTGATGTCATTTATTGTGTTGCTAAAACAAAAGTCACATTCCCCAACCCTACAGGCATCTAGTAATCCTTTGTCTAATGTTTCCATTTCTCTTCTAGATTGTAAACCTCATTGAAGAAACTGGACATTTTCATATCACAAACACAACCTTTGACTTTGACCTTTGCTCTTTGGACAAAACCACAGTTCGAAAGCTGCAGAGCTACCTGGAAACTTCAGGAACGTCTTGAGGAACCTGTGCAGCTGGCTGCCGTGAGCAGGAACACTAGACGTCCTCAGTTTTTGAGTCTTAAATCAATCAACTTGTGTGGCAATGTTATGGATCAGCTTCAACCAGAGGTCCTCTTTTCTCCTTGTGCCTCAGAGACGGACACGATACATCAGCCTGGAGATTTTTTTTTCCACCAGGACTTCACCTGAAAAGCCTTGAAAAGTCCAACATTGCCAAAAAATGGGGAATATCATGTTCATGCTCCAAAAAAAAAGAATGTGCATATTGTTACTATGTATGAATGTTTTGTTCTGTTCTTTGTGACGAATGCATGTTTCAACACTGCCTTACACCGTTGTCTATTTATTGAGTATGAGTTTCAAGTGTGTGTGTGTGTAAGAGCAAATGATATTAAACTTGTGCAAGCACTTGAGAACAGTCATCTCATTGGCGCTTTAAGGCGGTGAAGCATTTTTAGATTTGCTCACCTTTTTCATTCCCATATTTCCAAGACTATATATTGGCCATTTGAAGACACTGCAACAGCAACCGTTTCTGAAGTGAACTCTGCATTTGGTTTTACTGCTGTTTCCAGGAAAGGCAATGTCCTTAAATGCTCTTGTTGAGGAACAAAAATACCCTTTTTAAATTATTGCACATTGCTGGCCTCTGAAGTGATCCATTCCAATCTGACATTGGAACAGTCGTGGAATGACACCTTTTGGACTGTGCAAGACTGAGCTTAACTATTGATATTTAGGCCAAATACACTCATACAATAGGAATCTGTCAGTAGGATGCCGTATTTTTTGAAACTGTTGATGTTATTTATTTTACAGGGACCACGTTTCCCATGGTTCTTTGTTGGCTGTCTACACCAGTTGCAACTGGGTTATGTGTCTTTTTAGGTTTAGTTTGGGAACAGCATTCATTTTTTTGCTAAACTGAGGAAATCGATGTTTACTCTGCAGGTCCTTGAGACTGTTCTTTTATAAGAAACTTGATAAATTGATATTGAATTTACAGAAGCCAGTACGGGCGGATTGTGCAGTTGAGCTGTAGGCCCGATGGTTCAATTACACATAAAGAGGCAAGACCAGTATCTTTAGAGAGGTAATTTTAAATTGAATGAATCAATCTGTAAGAGATACAGATTCTTTTGGAAACCTGATGGGGGGGAGGGGAGGGTTGGAAGGGGTGGGAGCGGGTTTGAATTATTGGCACTGTGTGTAAAGATGTGTACGATTTTTTCATAAATCTGCATTTTTTGTATTTTTGTTTTTTGCAGAATGAAATCAAACCTTGTATACTTTTTCTGTCTGAATTTCCCTGATTCAGTTTCTCAACCCAAAGAACTTTTTAGTTTAGTTATCATGATATAATGTTTATATGTGTGTATAAACTTTATATGTGGTAAAACCTGAATATCTTTCCTTTCTTGGAAGGCACCAACCGGCTTCCAGCTGAACGTTCTTTGATCTTAATACAGAATACAACACGAGTTTTTGTCAGTGTGCCGTTACTGACTAGAAAGTGAGTTTAGTCAGTAGGATTAATTTAAAGCTACATTATACTCACTGGTACATGGGAAAATGGGTAATACGACAAAAATATTTGCAAAACTAACTTATGTGATACAAATGTGTCACAGTGGTACTGTTCTCTGGTTATGCTTTACAGGCTCTTTATAATTAGTCAATGTGCCTTTTTATGATAAGTGCACTGTTCTAGGAGTACTTTTAATACACTCCAGTAAGCATGTCTTGACCTAAATCATCATCAGAACCAGAACATAGTCATGTTTCCCACCCAATCTTTACATAAATTCACTTATATAGGTGGCAGGTATTGAATTGGTTGATACAAATGTACAAGCCCTAGTATGAATAGCTGTACTGTACTTGGCGCTTTTCTTTTAAATTGATGCTCTTGTTCCTTTAATTAAAATCCAAGCCGAAATCAAACAGTTTGTTACGTTCAGCCCATGTTTAAGCTCTACTGTGCTGTACAGTATTCCAGTTTAGGTC
Source organism: Crenuchus spilurus (assembly GCA_036984385.1). Classification (NCBI taxonomy): domain Eukaryota; kingdom Metazoa; phylum Chordata; class Actinopteri; order Characiformes; family Crenuchidae; genus Crenuchus; species Crenuchus spilurus. The sequence continues at coordinate 27,243 of BRDA01008598.1, read as the reverse complement.
TGGTCTGTGTACAGTGACCATGCATTAGCTGTATAGCCCTGCTGAGAGAGGTTTTCGACTCTGATGTACTTCAACACGGGGGTTTGTTTAAAGGCTAAGTGCTGATATAAAGGAAACTCTGAAGGGGGAAAAGTTCATGAAGGCAGTTTATTAATACATTAGGCAGCCAGGGGGTCAGAGAGCTGAACCCACTCTCCATCAGAGGACAGAACGAGCGCAGCACATGTGGTTTTTATGTTTGGCAATATGGGTGGTCTAACAATAGAGTGGAGATCCTCTCCATTTTCTTAAGGATCTCCTCGTCATCCATAGACTTTTACGGAAAGAGATGCAATCAGTCTTTATTAAAGTGAATCCTCTGGGTTCAGGATTATGCAAGTTTGTACAGTAATTCTTAAAGATCTCCATCTGAATCGGAAGCGGTCCTGTGAAGTCAGGATGGGATGATGTGGCCAGAGTCCAAAGTGGTTGGGGGAAAAATTAAAGAATGCAGTAAAGGCAAAATTTCAGGCCTGGAAGATCTCATGTATTGCACGGATTTCTGTTGCTGGAGGACCATTGTAAAAAATTCCTAAAGCTTCAATACTGAAATGTCTTTCCTGTTTAACATGCTAGACTATCAAAACTAGGTACTGCACAGGTATGTTTTTGTCCCCAAGAAGAATGGTTTTGTCAAAGTGTGCTTTAGTTGAGAACTGGAGCTGCAAGGCTAAGATTAAATAAAGTTTATTTGTACTACACTTTTCACAAATATTAGTCACAAAGTGCCTTACATAAGAATATAAAGGAACAGAGCAACTACTTTAAATTAAGAGTGAATAAAAATAAGTGAGTTAATAGTATTTGTAATACAAATAAAATGAGTATAAACATATGCCTACTTGAAAAGATATATTTTTAACTGCTTTTTAGAGATCTCAACTGACTGTGCAAACCTTAAATTAGGAGGCAGGCGATTCCACAGCTTTGGTGCCACAACCTCAAACACTCAATCATCTTTAGCAGCTCGAGGAACTGTAATTTGACCGCAGCAATCGGGCTGAAGTATATGGTTGTAGCAGGTGAATGATATATTTTGGGGGCTGGCCATGCAGCGCTCTGTAGGTAATAGCTAAGATTTAAAACTGAATCCTAAATTCAGTGACTAGCCAATGATGTGATTTTAAAAAAGGGGTAATATGTGACCCTTAGTCTAGTCACATACTGCACCTTGCAAAAAATGCTGGGTGGGTGGATTCTTTATTGATTCCAAGGGCAGTTAAGGCAATGATCAGAGGATTGTGAGCTCAAATCCTGGTCTTGCTGCTTGCAGAGAGAGCAAAAATGGCCTCTTTCTCCACCATCACTACTATCATGCAATGCCTGCTGGCTCAGGCGTCTGCCATCTGATCCATCAGAGCTGGGGAATCCTGTGCTTTCCTCCGAGCGCACTGGCTGCCCAGCTATCATGTATAGGCAGCAGTTGGGAAAGAGGCAGTGGCTGAACTTCACATACATTGGAGGACTGTGGTTTGTTTGTTTATTTTTTTAACCCACTTTTTCCCCTTTGATGAAGTAGTAGCCAATTAACCCACCCATAGCTTGAAGACTAGGAGGGACATTTCTAGTGAATGAATGGGTTGATTGGCTACCACTACATTGGGGGGAAAATTGGGGTAAAATACACTTTAAAAAAGACATTGGCCACTGATATTATTTGGCAATAAAGGAGCAAAGGTCCATTTTGCATCTCATTGTTTTGCAAACTCATTAATGCACATCTAGTCACATACTGAGCATTTCCATTCTTTTCAAACTCAGAGAAATAAATAACACTGCAGACCCAACATGGAGCATTAATGGCAGGAACATCACCGCTGTGCTGATATATTCTTTGGGCACAACACCTAACGTTACCCAACAAGTGTAACTCTACACTAAAGAACCCACAACCTTAGATTAGTATCTCTGTGATTGATTTCAAACCAGTAATGGACTGGGAAGCGGAAGCTACACAACAGTATCTCTAGCATGCTGGCATGTAGTGGCAACATCCATAATATAGAGCTGGACTCGCCTGCACCTGAATAGCTATGAATCATATGCTCAGGAGTGTGTGTGAGAACTGCTACCAAAGCTCATGGTTAAGAGATAAAGTGACTCATATATTCTTTAAAAAAGAGAGAGAGAGAGAGAGAGAGAGAGAGAGAGAGATTACACAAACAGTTGAAGCTCTAGACATCCAAAGCTTTTAAAACATCCAACGTCCAAAGCTTCTAAAAGCCATCTAGGCATCTTAGATGACATATTTTTGCCACATTTTTTGCTTGAAAGCTGAATTTTTGTTAAAAAGTTTGTTAAAATGATCTTTCAGATGCACTGTTTCAATTGTAGACTCTCATACAATAGCAAACATATAGATTTCAGTCTATTTCTCTATCTCTTCATTTTCTTCCTTTCTTCTTTCAACTCTTTGTGCTTTGCTGTATTTGAAGTTAAATTAAGCAGTAATTTTAAGGACTCGTGCTGTGTAGAATTCTGGATTTGGCTCTGGATCTGTGAAACGTATCGTTTACAATTGAAACCTATATAATGCACTGATCTTGCATGACAAATTGGATTATTAAGCCTATCTACAAATAAGTACCAAAGTGACCATGAGACCACGCTGAAAAAGTGTGTGTGAGTGTGTGAGAGAGAGAGAGAGATGGGAGGTTCTTTATAATCCCTCCCCACACCTGTTCATTACTTCATAAATCTGCACTGAGTCAATTAAGAAAAGCAAAAAAAAATTCAGGCTGTTTGACTGGGTGATGGATAAAAACTCTTCCACACAGCACATCAAGCATGTTTTGGTCTTATATAGATACAATATGGAGAGATAAAAATTTTGTCCTCATTTTATTGAAATATATAGTTTATTAAATAAAAAATTTAATTAAATTATCAACACTTCTGTATTATTTTGTTCCCATTTATTGATTCCCCAGTGCAAGATATCACCCCAGGCCCAGTCCTAGTGCAAAGTCACTCCTTTTCTGTCCACACGTCCACACTCATGGTCAGGACTTCAGACAGCTCAACCCCAGGACAGTCTGTCCAACAGCAGAGACAAACCAGAAGAAAAGCATTGTATCCTCGACTTCTTTCACATTGGCTTCTAAATGAGCGAGAACAGGAGGACGAAGAAAAGAAAGAAAGAAGTCTCTACTAGTTTTGGGAATCCTGGATTAACCTAAGCCATCTCACATTGCACGGACGCTGATGTGGTGGGGGGTGGAGGGGTTAGCAGGGGCGGAGGGGGTTCACAGTCAGGGCCAACAGCAGGACATCCTGTTTGAGCTTCCAAATGCCATTTCCTCCAATAATAAAAAAAGAGAAAAGAGAGGAGAGACTTTCTACAATCGGCTCCCACAGAAGAATCGCAGGGACATTGATCATCATCCTGGCACAAGGCCAAGGCCTGAGAGAAAGGGACCAGCAGAGCCTGCGGAAAGCAGGGGTGGGGGGGCACTTAAAGTATGTCATTAAAGCTGAAGGTTGGTGAAAAGTCTTCAGCTGCCTCCCCAAAAGACCTTTACAGACCAAGCTTTCTACATTCTAACTTCAAAAAGGTAGCCGGTTTCATACCGATCAAGCTCAAACCCAAACAACTGGAACAACAGAACAGGCTTAACTTCAAAGGAGTCTTAAGTGAAGGTCTTGTGTTGAAGCCATTTTTTGCAGTTAGCTTATTTTCAATGAACTGATCTTTATATGAAATCTCCCATAGCTTGATGAAGAAGGCCTCTGATGCTAAACCTTAAGCGTTTCTCAATAGACATCCATGGAGGTTGCTCAACAGAGTGTAACAACAAGGACCTGAGATATTACTTTCCTTTCTGAGAGCCCTGCATTTCAATTTGAACAAAACTAGAGCTAATATTTGTCCACCTCTAATCTTTCTGCTTGCTCTTTGCGGGCAACTGTGGCTTGAGAATAAGTGGTTTAGGCGGGAAATTAATTGAGAGAGAACACCAGGAAGGCCCCCCCCTCTCCTAAAAACTTCCTATTGCTCAAGTGATTTCATCCCTCGAGCCCCTAATCCCCCCATTCTCCGATTTGCACACAGTGACAATAATTCAAAGGTCCCCTTATCATATGTTTTAGCTTAGTTGTGTCTGGTCCCTTTCTTCAGGCGGCCAATCGCGTTGACCCCTCCGCCAGCTCCTTGTGAAGAATTCTGGGTGGCGGCCGTGTCACTGGAAACGCATACAAATTAGCTTTTTCAAAAAAATCAGCTTGAGTTATGTAAAGAACAAAAGAAAGCGGACTTCAAAGTGACGGGCAGAGACGAAAGGGTGGGACGGAGGGGAGAGAAGGAGGGAGATTCTGTTCAAGCTTCATGGAGGGGTCCGAATGGAAGGGTATAGATGGTTCCCACATGACTGGCCCTCCAGACGGCTGGGGATTTGATTATTTCTTATAAAGGCTCCACTTCGTGCGCATATTTGGGCCCGGACCCCCGGTACCCCCGATGCGGGCCGAGGACTCTTGGAGTGGAGCCCAGAGCCAACCTGCTCTTTTGATTGGCCCGAGGGAGGCTTTGTTCTCCCTCATGGAGCTCGGCGGGCCAGTGACCCGTGACCCCCAGCCGGCCCACCAGTCTGTGTGAGTGCGCACACACTCTCCCTCACACACACAAACACACACACACACACACACACACACACACACACACACACAATGCTTCAGTCGCTAAATCCTCCTCAAAGAACATAGGAGGGGGGCACTGAGAGAGAGAGAACACACTCACACAGTCTGGGTGAGGTTGGCTGGCCCAGCTTTTCTAGTATGTCCTTCTGTGGGGTCACTTTTTGTAGCATCTTTAAATGCTTTTGAACATTTCTTATAGGGTTACATGCTGCTCCGTGTGGCAAAAGAAAGAAAAAACTCTCGATGAACCTACTTGACATTAAAATTAGCTACAAGCAAACAGCTCCCAAAAAATGTGATTTAGGTTTTAGTAGAATGTGTGTAGAGAGGTATGTAAATGGACTTTCAGACTTTACTACTGCCAGTTAAGAAGCAATAAACAGTCTTCAGGATAAAGGTGTTCTGTCAAACAATATCATAAACAATCCACCAAGTCAACCTTTCAGTTGATGGTTCTTCAAACTTCTGAGCAGTGGCCAGTTTCACTTTACACTATGAATGTATAAATGTATAGAAACTTGACTGATCAGTGAGAGAAAAAGTGGAAAATCTCCTACAGCTGCTAAAACATATATTAGTTTTTCTAGGGATGCATGACCTCTCAGTGGCTGATGTTTTATTTGCTTATAAATGGAAAACTAAATGATTATCAGCCCACATAGTAATCATGATTTACAATTCCTATACAATGGTATGGGCACCCCTGTTAAAAAATCAGACCAAGATGAATTGTTTCAGAACATTTTCTACCTTTAATATGACCTATTATCTGTACAATAAATAATAAACTGCAATCTTATAAGGTAGAAAAATACAGAACTAAAATAATGTGGGTGCCCAAACTTTTGCATGCCACTGTATACACTTATAATTTTGTGTCTATGTTTAGCTAATGTAGACGTTCCTTTTAGACTGCACAGCATCCTCTGCTATGACTCCCTGTAATATAATTATGGTACATTACTTTATTTGTGTTAGACTACTTTGTTTACATTATTGGTATATCAGTATCTGTCACAATCAATTGTAATTATTGTTTTTCATAGCGGAGCTGAAAATTCCCATATCGATGCATCTCTTATGTTTTCTCTTTAGTTCAACTGAGTTCAGTAAAAATCTCTTCGCTGTAATTTTAAATACAGAATTGAATCGATACTCAGCAGCATGCACTTTACTTGTGAAAACACTATTTACATTGTAAATTAGTGTAAAGAGATTTTAAAGCAAATGAGTTAAAGGTATGTTTTTTCTTTTCTTTTGATGATGTATTTCAGTAAAAGGATTAATCTTCAAAAAATAATACTTAAAGTGTTCAAGTCCAGTTACTCAAGTCCAGTATATACTGTATTGTTCAAGTCCAGTTACTCGTGTATTTTATAATCCTGCTTGATCAGAGACAATCAATTAAATATTTAGAAGTGATTTTTGCATCAACATTTTATTCTTACGTCTTTCAAAACATTACACGTACAGAGAAAAACTTAAGTGCTACATGTGTGAGGTAGGAATGTTACAGATGTGGCAGATGATGCAGTATTCTTTTTAAAAACTGCTCATTGAATATTTTTTTTAGAGTCATCCTTTTAAAGAAACCTTTTGGTGCCTTTATCTTTACAATCGTAATATTTCTCCCAGCTCTGTGCATATGGGCTTTTATACAGGCATTTTACATTGAGAGTGCATTTAATAGGCATTAAAGCTTTGATTCAGCGGTCAGCAATAACTGCTCTTTGCTTCTTTTCAACGTGTTAGAGCCTCAAGGTGATTTCAGCTTATTTCCTCCACCTAATTGAAAACAAATGAAAAGAGTGTTACTACAGTCTCTCTAACTCACTTAATGGTCTGCTTCTAACTGTGGCAGCCTTCAAAGTCTACAATAAACTGTAGTTTGCCCCGGTCTTTGAAAGAAAGCTCATTATGTGTGTCTCTTTTCACAATGCGCGATTAATCACTGCTAGTAAATAAAACACTGTAACTGTTCCAAAAGGTTGGGCAGAGTTCAGTGGGATTAAAGGACAAGACCAGTCTGATTACATCAGGAGGTCTTTGTGAATAATTGTAAATAGAACTTTTCTGCAGAGTGCTGTGAAATGAAGGAGAAACCATTGAATATGTGCATAAAGATTTTTTCACTGTTTTCATGGAGAGCAACCTTCTGAAACTGTAATATAGAAACAGTATATACATACATACACATTACACTTATATAGCGCCTTTCTAGACACCCAAGGATGCTTTACAATCGACACACTTCATATACACACACTCCAGCAAGAAGCAACAGTCAGTCGCGCACAGCGTACTCTCAACTGGAAGCGACCGTCCACCTGGAGGACTGCATCGAGCACTAGGGGGATCACCCAGGACCAACCATATCTAGGCATACATACTTTGTACATACACATTCATACACACACCAGGGTAATTTTTTAGAGTATCCAATTCTCCTGATCTTCATGTTTTTGGACTGTGGGAGAAAACCCGAGGCCGCGGAGGAAACCCACGCAAAAACAGGGAGAACATGGAAACGCTGCTCAGATGTGGACTCAAACCCAAGACCTCAGTGCTGAGAGGCAAATGTGCTAACCACTAAGCCACCGTGCCACCCCAAGTATATGCTGCTATGAATACATGTGATAATTCACATCATGTAGGCGGATAATATTAGCTTTGGTAAATGTGTAAAAGATGACTGCTTCACATATCCCATGTTTGGAGTGCTGGTTTGTGAACATCCTGAGGAACTGACATTTGATCTGACACTAACATAGACAAAACTGACATTAATAATGTCTTCTGGGTTGCTCAGATAATAGTGGGTTTCTCCCTTGTGAGTTCATAACAAATGGCTTCCTATGGAGCTTTTGTGCTAAATTTCTCATTTGTAAATCATTAGTAGTTTTGACAAATGCACTCGTCTCTCAACAGAGAATAGCATCAAATATTTCAGCTCTGCTTTAGTATTTTTCAATATTGTTCCAGTTACAGGACTTTGATCATCGCCCAATATACATTCATGACATCAGTGACGGCATGTAGACAATCAACTGAGCAGGTCAGCAACCAATCAACACTCTACAGCTGTAATGCTGCTCAAACCCAGGGCTACATTCATTCTCAAAATGTTGGCCAATGTTTTGTTACAGTTTCTGGGTTTAAAGACATGCTTCATCAAAATGATGAGCAATGGGCTTTCAGGGCTGTTGGCTAGTTTGATGGGTGTGTCACAAGTACCCAATCATCAGTGATGTGTATATAAACCCCACCTTATTAAAATGGCACTGCACACAATGAAGTCGTCTACAAATTCAGTTCTGCTGTTCTGGACAGCAGAGAGGTGGTAATATTTAGTGTATTTTGAAGTATTAAACACATATTTAAACCCATTTCAAGTAGGTTTTTGCTTCTTAGCTGCCAGTGTTCAACTCTAGCGCAAGTGTTGCTTCTATTTTTCTGTTTTGTCAGGGCTGAATGTCACCCTATTTGTTGCAGAGAAATGAAAACACACATTCAATGTTTTATTTATGGAACATATTCTTCTACTTTCCAGAATTGTAGGAAATTCCTTTGTGAATAACTTGTGAAAAAATGTAATCAACATTGTTACCATTTAGCCTTTAACTTTCACTTCAAAGAGGACTGACTCATAGGCGCCCTCTAGTGTTTGTCAGTCATTTTTTTACTATAACGGGAGAAACAGGAAGTGGCCATGTCCTTAGTCTGCTTAACCTTTGTCATGTTCATTAGAATAAGTACTTTAAAATATGCATTTCTCTACCAGCCAGCTGTGTTTTGGCCCTGAGCTGCCCCCTAGTGGAAAGTTTCTTTTCATTTTCTTCATTCTAGTTTCTTATTCAAAACATTTTGAGACTATTACATTGTGAAGTCAGTATTGTTCTATCTTTGCTTGGATGACAAAGGGCATTCTCTGCTTCTGAGCAGGCCACATCCCAGTCAACTTGGATCATAGCCAGCACTGCCCCCACTGCACCCCCAGATGACAAACGGCAGACCTCCAGCTTGTCTCCTTGCCTGATCCCCTCCTTCACACGGCCAAAGAGCTGACATGCTTAAAGCTCATTGCTGCCAGTCATCTCTTGGGCCAACACTTTGCCTCCTAATGAATCGAGGACATCTGCGCTTCAAGCTGGCGATGCATCAGAAGAAAGTCAGGGGCCTGCCACGCAGCAATCGAAGCAATCATTTTTTGTGGATTTTTCTGGAAGGCCCAATAATGTAAACGTGTGATGTTTTCTGTCTGGCAGCGGAGTCATATTTCCAAAGCATGAAAGGCTGACTAGGGCAAAACTGACGGAGGATGTTTCAGTTAAGCCTGCTTGACGCTGGCAATCAATCACTTACAAGCATTGCCATGGCCCCTTCACTCTCTCCACTACCTGCATTCTGCCCACATTCTTCCTTATCTACTTCCCTACTGCACTCTTTCCATATATTTCATTACCAAGTCATACAGGGCTAGAGATTAAAGGAGGAATTTAGACATCAGAGGTTTTAACCTTTTGTTGGAGGCAGCAGCTACATAGCTATGAGCTTCTGAAAGCAGCTCCTTACTATAATATCTTCATGATAAAAGTTTGACCAGTTTAATTGATGCTTTTTTATACAGTAGTTAACAAATCTGTTTCAAAAATTTAATTGGGGTCACTGGGGAATAAAACAATACAATGTAGACAGTATAGCAATACATATAATCTATTATTGGTGTGTAATAATGCAATGTTGGCAATCATAACCAGCAACATTACTTGGTGGATGAATTAAACAGTAATTTATTATTTACTACTTTGCAATATTTTGTCCATTTTTGTCATGACTAACAACACCCATTAACAATGGTCAAACTACTTCATACACCAAAGACTAGAAATACTCTTCTGAATGGCTGACAGGTGTGTAACAGGATGCCTATAAAGTAGATCTGCTAATAAAAGAAAGATTTAATCACTGCTCTATATCACTGGGGGACGCTCTGGAAACTCTGAATAGTAACCATAAAAGCCATAGAAAGTATCCATTGGTTGACATCCTGCAATAGAGAAGCTACTATAACACCACTCCGTGACAAATAATTTAAAAAAATGCCTGATTTTGGATTACTCCTCATGTTTTCTTTGCACACATGATTGCACAAAAACATCTAAATATGTGGCAACCAGGGTAAGTAGGATAATAACCTTTGAGGCGGCCTGTTTGACAAAATGAATTAACTTGGCTGAGGAAACTCTCTTGTCGGCAATTAACCCTTACATAACACTTCTTGTTACTTGTTTTACTTTTTAATCTCAGTCACTAAATTAAGATTAAGATCAACCAATTTAGCCAATGTCATTTTTCACACAACGGAATTTGACCTCCACATTTAACCCATTCATGCAGTGAAACACACACACACACACAGTAGTGAACACACTAGGCTGTCAGAATTTGTGCCCGAAGCAGTGGGCAGCCCTTATCCACCGGCACCCGGGGAGCAGTTAGGGGGTTAGGTGCCTTGCTCAAGGGCACTTCAGTCACGTCCTGTCTGGGGATCGAACCAGCGACCTTCTGGTCACAAGACCAGATCCGTACCACTAGGCCATGGATGCCCCCTAATTCTTAAGACATATGATGTAGAAAATACTAGCAGTGGTATTGATAAATAATCTATATAGACAAAAACATTGGGACACTTGCTTAGTCATTGTTTCTTTCGCAATCAATGGCATCGAGGCTTTATCTTCCTTTTGTTGGAGTACCAGTCTCTATTGTCCAGGAAAGGATTCCTATTAGATATTGGAGCATTGCTGGGAGGATTTGATTGAATTTAGCAAAGAGTTTTTGTGAGGCCAGAATGTTGGATGAGCACCACCCAACTTCATCCCCACGTCAGTATTAGATGGAGCTCCACCATTCCATAGAACACATTTCCACTGCTCTACAGCTCAATACCGAAGGCTTTGTACCCCTCTAGCCCACACCTGGCATTATGCATGGTGCCAAGAGGTTCATGTTTATCTGCTCCACAGAGTCTTATTCTATTGGCAGTACTTCTCTACAGGGACTAGACAAGCTGTGTATGCATTTACACAACTTAAAGTAGCTGTAATGCATTCATTAGAAGGGGTGTCCAAAAACATTTGGATATATCGTGCTTTTTGAGTAGATTGGGTTGATCCCACTACTTCACAATGGTCTTAAATACACCAGTGCAAGAACTGCCACCATTAACTAGAACTCTCCCCCAGCCCTCTGGATTGAAGAAGCCGTGTGACTTGGCACCAACCGATAATTATCTATTGTGCTGGGGGAAAAAAGTACCAAAAAAAATGCTGCCGCTCCTGCCAGACTCTGCAGCCCTGCCAAAATTCAGCCAATCTGCTCTTTCCTGCTGAGATTCTGAAAGGCCTAGTTTTGATCAATAAGCATTTTCCAGCACTAATTTATCCAGTTAACTACCCAAGCACGTCAGTCCTTATTTGTTTGGACAAGCACTCAAACCTGCTTTCACTCCAGATCCTGAGGTCATTACCGATCAGGAGCTAAATGACTGACGGTAATTTGCTTCACATTTCAGATGTAGTGTCACATTAGATTTTCATAAGGATCTTGATAACCTGAAGTAACTGTGTTATGATAATTACAGTTAGGGGATCGGGGGTATGGGATGGGGTTTGTGGTTCAGGCTCTTTTGTAGCAAACCTCTGCTCTAATTGCTCCAGGTTAAAGAAAGTGCTGAGTCATTATTTGGAAATGTCACTTTCAACAAGCTGCACCATCACTGACTCTTCCCTCTATGCTGTAGTTCTAAGCCTCTAACTGTACTGGCTTTCATAAGGAGGGGTGCAGTAGATGCCTACATGTGTGTGCAATAGTGATAGAAGTGAGGTCATCTACTACCTTCTACAGCCCTAAAAATGACTTTTTAAAGGTTTTGTTTTCGTTTTTAATTTGAACTCTAAATCACCTTTGGCATCACTTGTGGTTCCAGACTTGCATTCCACACTCATAACTGAAGAATAAGCATTCAGTTTGCATTGCTTTCATTATAGTTCCTGGATAATAATTTTTAGCATGTAATAAAAGTCAGGAGCTTAGAAGGTTAAGACATAAGACTTATTTTAAAGATCTATAATTTCATTTACCATCTATTATGGAATTAAAAGATAGCAAGCTCCTGAATTTCTTAACCTTCTAAATAATGATAGACCAATTAATTGGTTGGTCATATAACTGAACAAATTATTGCCATATTTAGTTAATCACATTCTAGGCCAGTAAACAACAAAAAAGGTCTAATTTACAGGCACTTGTGCAGGCAGCTTTATCAGTGTGGCTGCTGTAGAACAACTAGTATCAATTTTAGTTGTGAAGGCATGACTGATCAAAGTATCACTTTTTCCAAGTTAACAACTATTTTATTTTTTATATTTATGATTTGTCAGATGCGCAACAAAAAAGACAACATAATATTTGCATTATATATCAGTCATTGACTGACTTGCACTCTAAATATCAACATTGGACATTGAAAAATCAGTATCAGTCGATCATTACTTCAAAGTGCAAAAGTGTATTGTCACCCTATTGTCACAAGATTCTATGTCTATGTGTATATTCTAAGTTCTATGCCACTGCCATCCATAACCAGGAGTTCTGTTTTCACTGCCTGGGTGGCCCTACCTGTACCCCATCACTCAACGCAGTACTAGCCTGAGTGCTAGCTGACTTAACAGGTTTGGTCATTACCACTCTCCTGCAAGCATGTTCAGTTGTCTAATAATGTTCCTTTAACAGCAGCTCAAACAAATTTAGTAGTTTGATGTGTAAGATGAGGTATGTGTTGGTCTTCACCATCCTAGCTTGGTAGCACTGTATATTCTGGGGGGCAAAGGGTCATTTAGACTAGCTAAAAGATATCATTATTCTGATGAATGGTGTTGCTGTACATTTTCTGAATATATCATGGATATTGCTGGTATTTCTATAACACTGTACAAAGACTCATTAGACCAACTATGAAGAGATCACAAACAGCAACAACAAACAGTAATTAATAACGTCTATCCATCCATTATCCTACCCGCTTAATCTTTATCAGGGTTAGTCCCCTACCCCCTCAATGGGTGCAGGGCAGGGTATTACACTATCCCAACTAATCTCAGGACAGGGCGCCAATCCATCGCTGGGTGCACACACACACTTTAGAGTTCCCAGTTCACCTGACTTCCATATTTTTGGATTGTGGGAAACCAGAGACCCTGGAGGAAACCCATGCAAACACTGGGAGAACATGGAAACTCAGCACTGAGAGGCGAGCATGCTAACCACTAAGCCACTCTGCCGCCCTTAATAAGAGCATAAGCTGCATATTGGATATTAATCCATTCTGACTTTTTATCTGTCTTTAAGATGTAAAAAAATGTTAAAAGGGTGGCACATTGGCTTGTGGTTAGCACAACTGCCTCGCAGTGCTGGGGTCTTGAGTTTGAATCCCAATCTGGGTGGAGTTTTCATGTTCTCCCCGTGTTTGCGTGGGTTTCCTGGCTAAAGTTAAATTAGTGTAATGTCCTGCCCAACCCACAGTGAGGAAGCAGGGGGGCTCACCATGACCCTTAGGATTAAGTGATTAAGGAGAATCACAGAGATCATAGTTTTTAAAAACCTATTTTAAAATATGGTGCGCTTGCTTTTTGGTGCATTTAATCCATTACCCTTGTTCATAAACCTCAGAAAAAAAATAACAGACTTCCAGTATTATATTTTGGTCATATCAACCAAGCTTCTCAGTCCTGTAAGCATGGAAAGGGTTAACTATATGAGAGCCATCTCACCACTGGCTCACTTCACAGGTATAATTGGATGTTTTCACATCAAGTGGAAATTGCCAGTCATCAAGGTGAAGACTGCAGGCTATGATCTCCACACCTGTGCTGGAGGCTCATTCAGTTGATGCCAGTGCAGTCTGAACCTGCATGAAGCAATCTGTCCCTCGTCACTCACACAGACAGCAGCATAGCCAGAAGATTCCCCTACTTTCCCCAACTGAATTCCACTGATTCTTTTTAGACTAACACACACACACACACACACACACACACACACACACACACACACACACACACACACACACACACACACACAGAGATTACGTCCACTTGGGTGGCTGTTCAAACAGAGTTCAGACATCTCTGTAAAAGAAGCTCATTCAGAAGACGACTTGTGCAGGTGCACAAAACAGACAATGAGGCAAAAATCAAACTGATCTTCTGCCACACATGACAGACAGGACTTGAGTAGCTTTTATAGTAGGCAAATTCTCAGCCAATTGATTACAAACCCTTATTTTACACAGTCAGATAAAAGGCACTCGAGAGTATTGGGAAGAAATATAACAGTAAAAGATTCTGTTACAATTATGTTTATATTTAAGTTGTATTGACTCCACTACTTCTGTCCTGACTCAATGGCTTTAACTGAAAAAAAAGTTATGAATATTGAATGGCCTTTTACCAGAATCGGCATTTAAGTACAGTGGTGGACAAAGTACTCAACTCTAGTACTTAAGTAAAAGTATTGATACTCATGGTCAAAATTTACTCAACTACAATTAAAAGTTGCTCAGTCAAACGTTTACTCAAGTTAAAGTACTGAAGTACTTACATTTGAAAATACTCAAGTATTCAAAAGTACAAATTATATTTTCTAATATGAGTACATTGCTGTATTGTTTTGAGTGCTTTTACAGAAACGTATAACTTGCTGAAACCACCTGATGATGTATTGACATGTAGAACCACTCTGCAACAAAACGTCTACACTACCTGTAAAACTTCAGTAGGGATGAGTGAGTACACCACTATCTGTATCTGTATCTGTTCAACCATCTAAATTATCTATATCCTTATCTGTACTCGGAGTGGGTGGGGCGGGGCCTAAACCAAAATTGGGCGTGGTTTAACCGGAAGTGGGTGGGGCTTAAATCAGTACATTATTTTAAGTCTTAAATTGATATGAATTGATCAGAATATGTATTGTTTATATGTCAGCCTTCTTCACTGTAATCTTCTCAAAAGCACCGCGTTCAGTACAGCAAAGTTTTCCAACTAACTTTATATCACCAGCCAAACTAAACACATTTGAAGTGAATGGCAAAACAACTATGAGTGTTCGACTTAGTATTTAGTCGACTTAGGGATTTATTATCAGTATTGCTATTTTGAAGTCATTAATAATATGGCAACATGAGTATTTTATTAGTTTTTTTAATAAGTTTTCTATTCCAGTCAAGAACATTTAATAGTAACATAATTAGCAAAATAAATAAATAAATAAATAAAAACTTTTAATTACTAATTTCTGTTCCTGCCCCTCCTGAACTCTCTTCTCTCCTCTGATCCTCTTTGTTAACATCTTTTTTCATCGCCTTGTGATTTCTGGTTACATGAAGAGCTATTGAACTTTTGGACAGCTCATTCGATCTGTTATTTAATTTCACTCAAGCTCACGTGTACACAATTTTAACTGCCATTTTCTGTTGTCCTCTCCTTTTTTCATGACTTTTAAGAGCTCCTCCATTTCAAACTTTTTATATGACTGCCTTCCTTTAGTTGTCATTATGTGCTCCTCGTTATTATTGTTGTAATCAATCTTCGACTTGTACACATTTGGTGCTGTGTTGACGTAACATCCAAGGCAATACCCACTTTTTTGTTGTTTTTGTGGCGGCCACAGTAATTTTTAAAAGTAGCCCAAAAAACACACCTTGTACACCCTGAATTTTCACCCATGATTGGATTTTCAAACAAGCCCAATTTGGCGTGAAAACTGCAAACCTGGCAACTGTGGCTTCAAAGAACTGTGTTTGCAGTGTCTGTGTAGGGAAGGGCGGGTGCTCTGTGTGACTGACCAATCACAGATCAGGAAAACAGTCAGTTACCCAAAGAGGATTTTCCTTCAACACGAGCATGGATATTGATGAGTTATACTCGTATCTTGCTTGTTACTCGTCAACAATGCTTTATTCGTACTGGATACTTGTCTGAAACGAGTCTCCAGCTCAGACCTAATGCTTATCCAAAAGGAACAAGTAATGGCAAGCTTCCTAGAAATGTAGTGGAGTCGAAAGTACAATTTTTCAAAAGTCATAAGTTCACCAAAAAAAATAAATACTCAACTAAATTCATACTTCATTACTGTCCACTGCTTAAGGACCACAATGTGCCTTTTAGGGCACATTCATATTTATTGTAACAGCTGTATCAGTTTATTGTAATTGTATCAGTACCTTTTTTCTGACAGTGTGTAGTTTGCCTTGCCGTTGTGCATTTACAGAGTCCATCTGATGCCATATTTTACAATCATCCTCATCAATAGTCATTGTTGGCCACACATCTGTTCTCAGCTGGATATTTTTGATGGGTGGACTACTTGTAGTCTTCCAGTAATACCTCACCTCTGGGTCTTATACATGCCACACAGTAAATTTGCCAGTGTTAAATCAACACTAATAGAGTTAAATTAACACTGAGAGTGTTAGATTTTGATACCCTCAGTGTTAATTTAACTCTAAAAGTGTTGATTTAACACTGGCAGATTTACTGTGCAGGGACACCGGGTTTTGAGCAGGAGACAAGTCTGCAGTTAAATTAAGCTGTTTATTTGTTATTTATTGTTTCTTGTAACTTGAAAGCTAGGTTTCAAAACGTCTTTGAAAAAAAAATTATCTCTATGTGTGGTTCAGTACTTTAGCATAGTACTGCAGAGGAGGTCTTCATAATGTTGCGGCAACGTAAGGAAAACGTTAAATAGAAACGTTAGAAAAAAGAAACATCTGGAAAACATAATAGATAGAACATCATAAGAACCAAATATGTAACATTCAGAAAACATTCAGCTAACCAAACATTGTTAGCTATGTTGCTATTTAGTACCTATTTGTAAATGGCTCACAAAAAATATATATTTACATATTTTGTTCCACTTACACCACGTGTAGTTCATCAGCCAAATCATGTTTGGAGACCACATGTTGCCTCTTTAATTTTGAACTAAAGCTGCAAGGCATTGCTAACAAACACTACAACTCAACAGCCACCTAAATAGCCCAGTCATTTTTGTAACATCATCCAAACCTCTGTCCGCATCTTACTTAAAGAAACCACTGTGTTTAGATACAGTATAACTTGCTAATTTTTAAATAATAATAATAATAATAATAATAATAATAATGAATACTGGGCTAATTAGTGTCAATTGAAGTCTCGAGTTCTGGAATAAAGAAGTGAAGTTTGCCTTTTGTCCATTATTTGAAAGATTTTTAAACACCTTTAGACCAGCTATATTAATTCATAATGCCTGATCCTTAACTGCCCTCTACTGGACAAGTATAACCATCATTTTCTGTGTCTGTCAATCTTCAAAGATTCAGTTTATTTTCATTTTGAAAACTGAAGAAACAGAACAAAAACACAACCAAACAAACAAATGAAACTTCTGAATGACTGAAAATGTGTCATGGTCTAACACATATGGTACTGTGTAAAAGTCTTAACCACCCTTAGGAGGATAGGTGTGAAGGTATTTATCTGAACAGTGAGTGTTTACAGTAATCAGGACCTCTTCACTCCCAACACCTGAAAAATATTTTAATTTCAGCCCTATAAAAATTAGTTATTCAGTGTCCAGTTTATGGCGTATTTGAAATTAAAAGCAAGAAACCTGCAATATTTTGAGAAATTGACATATTTATTATGGCCATTTACCATTACCATTATTAAATATTATCTCTATAATTTCCTCTTCTGATTTCTAATGAAAATCAAACATTCCCCAACATAAAGACAACAAATCTAAAGCATTTCTGTCATAGCGACATTCACCACATTAATTCCAAATGTCCAGATAGCTGAACATACATTTTTTGGTTTTAAAAATGTTTGCTTAAACCATTTATGATACCCCTCAAATGTCTTTTACTGTAGAAAAACAGAGTTGTGAAGGAACTTATAACACTGAGTGTGACAATGTTAAACTTGCTGTTGATATATAAAACCCATTAAAATGTCCAGTATGTTGGATATTCCCAGGATAGTGGGAATAAAATAATATATAAATAACTGCATTTCTGTATGTAAATGTGTTGGTTTAACCCTTTCAGAATCTCTTAGT
The DNA here is from genome assembly GCA_036984385.1 of Crenuchus spilurus. Classification (NCBI taxonomy): domain Eukaryota; kingdom Metazoa; phylum Chordata; class Actinopteri; order Characiformes; family Crenuchidae; genus Crenuchus; species Crenuchus spilurus. The sequence goes on along the minus strand of BRDA01008598.1, from coordinate 9,402 downwards.
TCAGTATTATTTGTATTTTGCAGTATTTGCTTTGGTTATTTGGTTTTGGCTCTTCTCTGTGTTAAATTATGTGTAATGAACTTAACAAATCCATGTGATAACTGAGAGCATCAATGAGAACATGTGGAACCAAATGTTCAGCCTTTGGAATCAAATATTATTCTTTAAACTAGTTTTTTTTTATTAAATTTTTTTTGTTAAAAAACATTTATTTGCTATGTTTACAATATGTATGTTTATTTGCATGTTATGTAATGTGTATTGTATGATAGTTCTATTGTCTACTTCTGTTCTCTGTATTGAGTACTGACATACACTGTGAAGCCAAAAACCAGTTCCTTGTATGTGCAAATGTGTGGCCAATAAAGCCTGAATCTTTAGTATAATAGTACTATAGAATTGTATATTACACTATAATAGTATAAAATAGCATAGTATAAAACAATAAAATACTATAAATTGGTCTTCATACAGACAATTACATAATAAACCATAAAATAAATGTACACCCCACAGCTGTACTATTGCTCACTCATTGTCAGATGGCAGGAAGGGTCTGTGTTTTGCTATGTGTGTGTGTGTGTGTGTGTGTGTGTGTGTGTGTGTGTGTGTGTGTGCATGTGTGTGCACGCGTTTGTGTTTGGGAATTTTGGAAGCTGGGAGGAGACTGAGCGTGCCTGGCATTGCTGTAAGTTTTGATGACAGCTCACTATATCTTGCACTGTGTTCTAACACATGCACACAGCACTAGTGTACCCCACTACAGCTGAGCAACATGTCTATTTTAGTTATTGTTACTAACGCAGGTGTGCTTTATAATGCCACACTTTCTCAGATAGCAAATTCCCCTCACAACACATGCCTAAGAATAATCAAATGCAGGCCAGTCACAATTACTCAGTTCAAAACAATCTGCTGGTTAATGTATGTTCTTGATGGAGCAGCTCAGATTAGTTTTGCAAATGTGTATTGTGATCATGTGTGTTTTAAAGGTGCTGTACATTTTTGTACCTTTGTATTTCACTTTTCTCTTATTATAGGAGTTGTTGTCACCAGACTATTTTCAGCTCAGTTTGTCTTTTAAAATTAAGCAGACTGTTTTGTTACCCTGCCTTTAAGACAAATAATTTGTCAGTTTTCTGATTGGCTGCCTTGTATTGTCTCATAAGGCCAATGTGCAGGACTAAGGTGCTGTAGGCTTAATAGGTGCATATAGCCTATGTAAATATATTGTTTTTGTGATATCACAAAAATTTAAAATGGATTGTTTTGGACAATAGTTTCTATATACAGTATGGACTATATTGGCGGTAAGCAATCAGCAGTATGTTTTGAACCTTTCACAATGTTTACATACTACATGATATTATAATTATGGTAATATGGGCCCTTTACATTTTGTACCTTGTCTTAAGAAGAAGTTATGGTAAGTGTTTTATTGTTAATATTTGTAATTTATTTCTCAATTAATAAGTAAATACTTGATAGTAATTAATACACAAATTACTAAGAAAATTAATCAAATGTGGAATAAATTTTTTGGTGAATCAGATTGTTTAAACACAAGCGAATGAAAAAGATTTCTATTTTTTAATTTGATTAATTTTTAATTAATCAACATTCTCACCACCCAGCATTATGAACACACACACACACACACAATAAAATAAAATAAAATTAACAATTTTGGACAACCCAGTTAAGTTAATGTGTAAATTTGGTGTAAAGACTTCCTGGTACAGTAGACACTGCGTCTGACAGTTGCTGTTAAGCTGTTGAACCTGACACTACTAGACTGTCTAGCATTTCTGTTTTACCAACATATCCCAGACACATGACGCATGTGCTATGGAAAAACTATGCACTCAATATGGATACACTATGTGTTGGATACAAGTAGTGTGTTGTGATTCTGTGAAAGCAAGGTCATATTTAAGAATGGGTTTCATTAACGTCTCTCAGTCATCACCCTGTCCCAGCAGTGAAGAGCTGAATGGTTTGATTTTTTTTTTCAGCTTAAGTGACAAGATTAGTGGAAGGACAAAATGCACTATATGTACACTATATGGCCAAAATCAAGAGCCCTGCTGATCCAGGGATTCTTCAATTAATATGGAACAGTAATTTATCCCCATTTACTTTAACACTAGATGTTGGAACATTGCTGTGCGGATTTGATTGCATTCAACCACAAGAGCATTATTGAGGCTAGCTACTGGTGTTGGATGCTTAGTTCTGGACCACAAACTTCACTCCAAGTGATTACATAGTTCCACTGGTCCACAGAGCAGTGCTGGGGGCTTTATATCCCTCTAATCGAACACTTGGCATTAGGCATGGGAACAGACTCATGTGCTGCTGCTCCAGAGTGTCCCATTCTATCGGTAATGCTTTTCCATTTGGAATATATAATCTGTGTACACAACTGTATGCCTATATTAGCATAGAGTGCACCTTAAAGATCCGATATTATACCTGTTTTCTTCCAGCTAACAAGTAGCTGAGGATCTAAATGAAATGTCTGTCACATTTTTGTGGTAAAAAAAATGTCATGGTTAGTTGTCATTAAACCTGGTTTATGTGTTTTTAACATCTCTCTGATAAACAACACCCCACCTCCTCATTTGTAAATATTGTCCTGCTTTGGAAATTGTCAAAGAAAATTTTATTATATGTTACAGATCCAGTCTATGAAAACAACCTCACTATCAGCCCAAATAGCACGACAGTAGCACAATATGCCCAAACAAAAACCACAAAAGTACAAAAACAAACAAGATAAAATGTAATTTCACTCACATACGCTGAGGTTTTAATTGAAGATAAAAGTTCAAATTCATGTTTTTGCCATCATTAGTTTTTGGATGCTTTGCAATTTTATGTTTCTCCATATCTAGATATGTGTAAATATAAAATGGCTGACCACAGTTCAAACTTGTGGGGGGTGTGACTAACCTTATTCTACAATAAGGAGAACCCATTTATTTAATTTCATGTTTTGCAATTAAGACAGATGACAAAAATTGATTGGGTTTAAATTTTTCAGTGTGTGGGTTGGCACTCGTACCCAAAAAAGTGATTTTTCCATTTTATGTCACTTTACTAAATTATTTCATCATGAGAGAATTAGTGTCTTTTTCTACAAATGCAGTGAATATCTGTCATTCAAGAACAGTCAATAAGTTAACATTAAACCACTGCAACTTTTCTACACCGCTTGAAAACACCAACTGTCTTTTAGAGTATGTGAACATTCATCACCAGATACGGCCAAAAGAATAAAAACACTTAAATCAAGTTTCATTACCAGATATTAAAATTAACATTTTTGCTTTTATACTCTCAAAATTGAAGAAATGTTTCTTTACATAGTGACATAGAACCCACTTTCTGTTCACTAAAGAACCTATGAGTATAAAGAATATTTTCAGATTTTTGCAGATCCACCACCTTTAAAGTATGACTGGATTCTTTAAACATTTGCACCTTTAAAAGGTTTTTCACACCAACAGATCTCATTTTTAAACATGTTTCTTTAGGGAACAATTTCATTATTTATAGTATTGCTCAAATAACATTTAGTGGCATTTGTTTATATGTATAATGTTGTCTAATGACAAAATTATATTTAATACTGTGCAAGTCTTAATCATCTAAGCAAATTATATATATATATAAAGATATTGTACATCAGATTTATTTTTAAAATGTTATAAACGTGGATTATCTAGCTAGCACAGAGTGACATAATGTGTCATTCCTAAAAGGACATTTTAATGTCATCATATCACAGACAAATCTTAATCTGGGCCTACAGACATACTGTCAGTCACTAAGCTGAAATGACCTGGCCTGAACCTGGTTGAACTATACCAGCTCAAGCAGTGTGGCCACTCCAGCGCTACTCTGACACTAATCACTGGGTTAACCTTTCAGGGCTGGAAAGCCCCTCTATTGGCTCAAACCCAGCTAAGGAGATAATGTTCAGGATCAGAGTACACATGCTACACAGTCATACTGCATATGGAACAAGTGTCTTACAGCAGCCATGTGGAACATTCAAATCACTTACATGTATGTCCCTATAATCACATTTCAAATACAGTCTGGACACTGGACACGTTGGACACTCCTGATCAAATTTCACATTTTGATGATTGTCTAAGTGAAAAGTGCTCTACTGAGGACATGTTTAAATATGGCTTTTTCTGCATATTTGAATGTTTATTATCTACTTTGTAGAATTTAACACTTTTAATGTGCCATAGTGTTTGCACACATTACATTTGAGTTATTTACAATATATAAATAAGCAGAAGAGTTAATATATAACAATAAGTTGCTATTTGGTCATTTCACCAAGTAATGCATCCCATTTGCTGAATATTTGCAGCAGTGTCCTCTATTACTGAGTGAAATGCATAATCTCTGCTTTTGATTAAAAAACTATTCACACTCAGGTGAGAGTATCAAAAACTACACAACACTGGATTTTAACGCATTCCAATGTTTCATTTTTTGAAACCAAGAACCACAATGAACAGAACTGACGTAATCGTGTCAATACATGAACCACCAGAAAAGTAGGCTTTTATTTTTAAATTGATGTTGACTAATCAGTTACCATACTTAGAGTTGTAAATTTGTTTTGCAAAACAATTATTTATTAAAAAAATTTGAACATCTTAAAACTGCATATATTGACATACAAAATTGAAGTACCATAAAGTGGTATCTATTTTATTTATAGATATCTAAATAAAAAATTTTATTGGATGAGTGGGTGTCCTCAAGCTTTCAGGAACATAAGACCTTTCAGTGGATATTCTGCATGCAAAATATTGTGTAGTTGTAAAGCAGGAGACTCAGACATCGGAGTGAGACCCATATGCATAGCCTTTACACCTGTAACTTTGCATCTGTGATGTCCTGAACTGAATTATTGTCAGTATTCTGATATGACTGTGTATAATGTTTAGGTCTTTATGAGGCTTCATTGGGTTAAATATAAATTAATGCTCCTAGGCCTTTTAGTAGTTTTTAAGACATGCAAATAATATATGAATTATTCAGCTGTAATGTTTTACTGTGTTCAGATATAATTTATTGATGTCTCACTTTATCACATAAGCAAGAGTTGACAGTTTTAGAAGGAAATCTTAGCTTAGTTACTACAAATAGAAATGCACTGGTAATAATTCCTGTAATGTACATGTACTTGAGGAAATCAACCACAACAGAAAGAGAGAGAGAGAGAGAGAGAGAGAGAGAGAGGGAGAGAGAGCGAGAGAGAGAGAGAGAGAGAGAGAGAGAGAGAGAGAGAGAGAGAGACTCCATCTAGACTAAAACTTCAATGCCAAAAGATATAAAGAAATTAACTTGTGATGCAACTTGTGTGTATGTTCATAATGGTGAATGCAGAATGCGCTTACACACAGTTGATATTATTGTGTGTGTGTGAGGAAAACCAAGCTTGGATATATTAGAAGAGCAGGAGGTGTGAGGTGTTAAGAAGGATGCAGGCCAAACCTCAAGCTCTCTGAGTGCTGGCAGTGAGTACGTCTGATTTATTAAAATCTGCAGCTGTTGCATTTGAGATGTAGGAGTCTAATAACACTGGAATATCTCACTTCTCCTGTAAGCCTGATGTTCCAAATCTTACTACACAACCCAGCATATCATCTACAGTAGAAAAGAGGGTGACTGGGGTGGGGACCTCTTGCTAAATTATTTCATGGAAAAAAATGATACAGGCATCTCTGCTGCAAGTAAAAATGCTTTTCCTGGCATTCAGCTTTGACCCTTGTCACAGACTAGAGTCACCTAAACCACCACCAATGTGCAGTTCATTGGATGATACAACCAGTCCACCATCATCCAGTCATCCAGTCCACCTGGATGATACAACAGCATCCAGTCCACACCCGAACCCTCACCACACATGAGCTATTAGGCAGAGAGGTGATAAAAGACTAAACCAGTTTTAAAGATGGAGTGATTAGTATTAGCCAGGAGATCATGGATACATCTCTACTTGAGGAAATGTCCACAGATCTTTGTCAGACCTCAGAAGAGTCAGGACCTAAGGTTTTACATTCATTTATACAGTCCAGTGTCCCTGTCTTTGTACTAGGCCATTGGGACCCATTCACACCACTTCCAGCAGCCTCCCAACATTTTCTTTGCAGGTCTGCCATCCAAGTACTAAACAAGCCCAAAACTGCTTATCTACAATGGATTTGTATGTTTTGTTGTGTAGGTACAACCCCATTGATCCAATCAGTTTTAACAAACCGATGGGCTACTTTCTGTAGAAAGACTGAAGTTAAAGCATACTCATGGTCCTAAGAATATTATGGACCAATCCAAACCCCCCCTGGTTTGGATTGAACTCAGTCTGGGATGTCAAAATTGCTACATGAGAGGGTTTACTGCATGTATAAATAACTGAGCGCACCAGTCAGTTGTAGCAGAGTGTGAAATGATTGTTATGGACAAAGGACACAAATTGACTGATGTGCAATAGAACCTCAGAAACTTCAAGTGATGTTTTAGAGCCGCCGTAATGAAGGTGTACTGAGAATGGACCTCTTGTACATTAAGTGCCTCCCAACAGTATAATAGTGAGGGGAACAAATAACCCCTGTGAGTGGTAAAAATGAGATGTTATATGTGTTTGTATACAGTAACAGTGTAGAAGAAAACTTAAAGACAGCCATATTGCCAAATGCTCTTTAACACTCTTAAACAGCAGAGTGTGACTGTTTGTCATGCATGTCCTGAAAATGATGAGTGCACATTATATGAGAATGAACTAAGTGTCAACTGCACATTCTCAAAGCCCCAGTACCAGCTGTGCCCTGGGCACAAGAAAATAACCACCAAAGTATTTTAAGGAAGTTCTGTATTAACAGTAAAGAATTTGACATACTGTATATAAAACATGCAAAAACGGCTTCTTTATAAAACGACCAATTCATTAACTTTCATTAACATCAACATGTACGACATTTATTCAGAATGAAGTACCTTACTGTGCTTTTCATTTTGATAACTGTTACAGAATAAAATATACACTTCAGATTCCAAACAAATTAGAATAAACTACTGTTCAAATGTTACAAATTTAGGAAGCTTTTGGTGGCAGTATGGAAAGAAGGACACTAGCATCTGCAAGCGTTTTTAAAAAGTTTTATCAAATTTCAAAGCACTTGGGCCTTATAATAGTCAAGTCTCACTCTTCTAGAGTCAGATTGCCATTTGTCAATATGAAACTGAGCCTTTGCGTGCAAAGTAAGCCCAAGAAGGTGATAAGAGCTCTGCTGCCTCAGAGACATTCTCAAACTACAAGAGATGAAAGCAGATATTAGTTTACTATTGCAAACTGTGCAGCTAAGGAGAATTTCATAGTTGATTGTAACAACTAAGGTGTTGATACAATTAATACATTCATTGCTTATTCCCTGCACAGTTATCCATTAACTATAACCTCAGTATTATAAAGTCTTACCAGTAATTCTATAACTTAGGTTCTATTCTTGATGTTACAGCTGACTGCACCTGCTCCGGCTGCTCTCCTGCATGCTGGCTTACATAAGCAGACATTAAGCTAATCCACTGTTTTGGTAATGAGAAAGAAACACACAAAGCTGTGTTCTCAGTATACTGCTGCCCTCTCTACAGGCTCAGTAAACATAGAAACTTGGGTCTGGAGAAAGGAGAGACAGATATTTACTGTAATCACTCTTTATTTTGGTTTTCTTTTCTTCAAGCTTCATCAGTGGCTTGAAGCCAGCAAGTCACCTCTTTCACACCTTAAACCCTGAGGGCCTATATGCGCTCTGACACTCATAACTACATACTTAAAAGCATTACTGAACAATTTTAGTAGCTACTGAACAGTACATCTGTAGAGGAATGCATAACACATAAGTGTTAATAAGCATATGTGTATTGCTGAGGGGAAGGCAGGAAGATTTGGGATCCACACAACAGGTGTTTATTTCATACTAGACTGCTACAAACATCCAGACATCCATCAAATACATTCAATGAGTGACACATAAACAGACTAACAGAGGAAACTTATAGGTGCAGTAATTTAGATACATGAGGAAACAGCCATGAACAATAACATGGCGTCACAGGGGGTGGAGACATGATGAGAACACCAAGAAATGGGCGGGGGTCAGACGTAAATGTGACAATAAGCTTCAAGGAATAATATTCATGCACAGTCATCCTAAGGCTTCTTATTCAGTAAATAATAGCAATAATAATAATAATAATAATAATAATAAAAATACTAATACTAATAATAATAATAATAATAATAATCCTGATTTTGTCAGGATCAAAGGATGCAGTGGTTAAAGCAGCAGCACCAGTCACAAAAGCAGGAAGGAAGTAGAACCCGCGAGTGGCAGTGCAGGTAGCCAGGAGCTCATTAGAGCTAATGGATGTGATTGGCCAAGTGCAGTGTGGAAGAGCAGGCCTTGGGTCAGGTGATTCATGGAAAGGTTTTAGTAAGGTCACATCACCAGAAAGAAGGCAAATGATGATTAGATTTATTCGCGATCAGGAAGAGGAGGCACGGTGTGCAACAGCAGCAATATTATTATTATTATTATATGTTTATTTGTTTGTTTCTTTGTTTGTTCATTTGTTGTTGTTGAAGATTGGTTCTTCAGCTTGGTGAAGAACCAACTTTCCTGACTCATTCAGCAAATCAATCAATTATTCACTCAAATATCATTGACTTATTAACTTATTTTATTGTATTCAGCCACTTTTAGTTTTTTACTTATTAATTAATCTCCTCCACCATTTTTTTAAATTCTCCACCTCAATTTTTCTGCCCAAATCTCAGGGTTTCATACAGCATCTACATGAAATAATTACAAAATGTTGTGTTTCTAAAAGAACACTTCAAATTAGCAAGAGGTCCCCCTTTAGCAGGACCAGCTTTAACTATTCAGTTCTGTTTGTTTTGAACTTATTCAAACATTAGTAAAGGTTGGGAATAAAAAAAAACATTTAAATGCTCCTCTAATATTCTTCACAATCCACAATATGGTGGATGATTTATTTAAAGCAAATTCTTTAATTGATAGCTCAAAATTGAAGTCAAGTATCAAGAGGTTTTTGGCTTTGCATGTGTCTTAGAACATAAGAAAGTAATGAATATCTGAATGTAAGACATAGATGCAGGTCCAGGCAGTTTGAAAGGTTAGTATGTTTCTCCTCTATTACTAAGTCTGGAAGCACTGATAAAGAACTTCAGAGATTAAGTTAATGCCAGTGAAAACTGCTACAAACCGGATTCCAAAAAAGTTGGGACACTAAACAAATTGTGAATAAAAACTGAATGCAATGATGTGGAGATGGCAAATGTCAATATTT
>BRDA01008597.1:0-14504 GCA_036984385.1 Crenuchus spilurus | reverse complement strand
GCCTAAGGAACCCACACACACTCTATGTGGACTCATTTTCACCCCACTGCCACATACTGTCACAGTCTTCACCTCTTCAAAAGGATAACACTACATACAACTCTGTATTAGCTTATCAACAGGGTGTAAATGTCTGACGTCAACAGTTGACTATGATTCTTTAGGATGCAGTTCAGCATTTTAGCTTCTAATTCCACCACATCTCAATTTAAAGGTATTATTTCAGTAAAGTGATGTGGATTTGTAATGGACCAGTATGGGTTTTTCAAGGGCCAATGCTCATATTTAATTCCAGTGTTGTTTGTCATTTTGCATCTGATGAAATTAGGGATGCATTAACACCATTTTTGTCCAAACAAGTACGAGTACATGTATTTTTGTACTTGCCGATAACTATATTGATACCTACTTAGAATAAATGAATCGGGAGTGTTATGGAATGGTGTAGTTATTGTAAAATAGTGCAATGCATTTACTTTTTAGATAGAATTACATAAACATATCACACACATTAACAACTAATTTTTCAATATGTTTACTACATACATACTAATAACAGACATTGGACAGATGTTGCTGTTTGTTACATGATGGGAATTTCACACTTTAACACACATTAAAACATTAAAATTCCTCATTGTCGATGAATGATAATGTCTTTTCCTTGGAGTGTTGTTTGCGAGTACCAGTAAAAAAGCATGATCTCACTTTCTATATACCAGATACCAGTATCTGTATCGATGCGTCACTAATAAAAAATAAAATGTGCTGACTTGAGATGAAAGGATAGGTTTATCAGTCCTGTCCATAGAGTGGTGATATTGACATTAAGGTGAGTGCTAACATTGCTTTACAGCAGCCACACTGATGTGGTTGCCTGCGGATGTGCCTGTAAATGCGCCATTTGTTGTTTACCGGCTCTGCAGGCTGATTTTTCTAAATATTTGGTTGATATCAATTATCTAAAAATTGCAACAATCGACCCTGTTAACTGGTCCTATTGAGTGAATTTCTATTAGAAAATAACTTAAGCTTTATTGTAACTGTAATCAATTTTAATGTTCTAATGATGCATTTTACAGCTTTTAGTGATCAATGTGATTTTGATTTTTCAGCAAGGAGACGGTCATGCTCTCTCTCCATTTGTTATTACATCAAACTTTGTGTTGTGGCTCATATTGGCTCTCCTGTCTTGCTTTTTGGCTTCAGGAAGAAGAGATGCCGGAGGTTGAGATAGACATTGATGATCTTCTGGAGGTCAACAGTGAAGACGAGAGAGCTGTAAAACTACAGGTATGTGTGTGTGTGGGGGGGCGGCATCTGCCTTTCTATATAATGAATTTCATGTAATTTAATCACTTTCATGCAGCCTTTTCATGGAATTTATTTATTATTGATCTCAGTCATTGGTATGACCAAAAATTTACATTGTTTTTCCATATCTTTTGCTATGATTAACAATAATGACCTAAATGTATTTACAATGCTTGTTTTTATTATTTAATACTTTATTAATGAAAAATTAATAATATACAAAGTCCCAGGATGTACCAATAAAACCAATTAATATTAAAGAAAACCAAACCAGTTCCACAAAGCAGAGAAGAAATCCTGTTTTGCCACTTCTCTTGTTCAAAGGTATATTTATTCAACTTGTTTTGAGACACTTTCTTTTATTCTTCATAATTTAAATGCTGGTAATACCTAAGTGAACTGCTGGTTTGTGTTGTATTGTGAGTAAACAGTAGGGATATAACAATTCCTTGATCGAGCAAATAGCAAAAGACCTGATATCTCGTACAACTTTAAAATTTTAACATGATTCCTCTCTATAGACCCATACATATATATATGTGTGTGTGTGTGTGTATTTCAACATATGTTAATGTGTTTATATGTTTATATACTCAGAAACACACACTAATATTAGACCAATAATAGTAAATAAATATTTTTATGTATTTCCAAACCTTTCCTCAAGGCAGTCCAGTGTTAACTCTGTCATGAAAATTCATGGAAGAGGATATTAGTGGAGAGTATAATTATTAGGGTTTTTGGCATACGTCCCAGCTGAAGCCCAAGTCTAGAGCAGACACTGCCAGACAAATAGACGGCAGAGGGTAGAGCCACCCCCTGAGCGGGGCCAAACCGGTGGTTGTGGTGTAAGAAGGAGGAGGAAGACGACGTGTGGCTCCTGCCATCAATAGAGCAGAGGCGAATTGCTTCTATTTAAAGTTGAGTAGTAGCTTGTGATTGGCCAGGAAGCCGATTGAATGGGTGACTTAGTACTGGCTTAGGTAAACGCTGATGAGTGCTGAAGCATTACGTTTTGGAATATCCATTTTCATCCAGTACATGGTTTGATTAATGTTAAATCAAGTGTGCTTGATTTAATAAATACATGTGGCTGCCGCTTCTTGCCTGTGTGTGTGTGTGGTTGAGTGTGTGTAAATGAAGTGTGTTGAATGTAAAGCATCCTTGGGTATCTTGAAAGGCGCTATTTAAGTGTAACATTCGTTCATTCAAGTGATCGCTGAGGAGCATCTCAACCCAAAAGCTTTTCTTTTTCAAAATAATAAGCTGCTTTTTTCAAAACAAGAAATACTTGTTGCCTTTTACTGTACTTAGGTTTATTTGCATTTATTCTCCAGATTATATAGTGTTTTTACAAATAAACCAACTTATTGCCGAGATAACTAGCTTTAAATAATCGGCCTAGGTTACTTTGTCTTTTGCACAGTACTCTATTTCATAGAAATGTAACAATGTGTGGAATTTCATTATGATTTCTACTGTAGACCCCTGTATTACATCGTCACAAATTTTGAGGTCCTATCAGATTTTTGGCAAAAAGAATCAATGTAGAGTTGCATCATGGGGAATCTTAGTAAAACCTTAGAGAAATAGATTCTCAAATTTTGCTGCTGATACCACATGAGTATCAGAATTGGATTTTTATAATTTTTTTTATAGCTTAGGCCCCTCTAAACTGTCTTGATAAGAGTTTATTTGAAGATTGTTCTGCTTCTCTCACCAGGAGTCCCTCACAGACTGCTATAAGCCTACTGATGTAAGTTGTTCTACGTATAATTTTTTTACAGTCATCACTTTCGCAGTGTGCTGTGTCTTTTGAGTGCATTCAAGTTAATGGTGTATGTACATTTAAGGACACATCTTTCAGGTTAAGGAGTAGAAGCTGTTGCGTAGTTAGCATCTCAGACTTCTGCCCCAACACACACTAGCTTGGGGCAAACCCGGGTAGCCTACTGACCGGAAAACAAACGTCTGTCTAATGGATCCATCTCAGCACAATGCACATCCAACATCAAGGCTATTGCTCTAAAGCAGTCTAACCTACTGACCCACACATACACATTCATGCATTGCACCCATTACGCCACTGTACAGACACTCAGTCTATTTGGATGACACATTTTCATGGTTAGTCTGATTGACAGTCATTATAGTCATGATTGTACCAGTTGCCTGACTATTGACTTGTTGAAAATATAAAATCCATTTCCATCTACAACCCCATTTCCAAAAAAGTAGGGACAAATGGTCTCAAATGGAAATAAAAATAGAATGCAATGACTTATTCACAATGGAACATAGAACACATATCAGATGTTGAAAGTGATGCATTTTACCATTTAATGAAAAAATATGAACACATTTAGAACTTAATATCAGCAACACATCTCAAAAAATTTGGGACCGGGGCAACAAGAGCCGGGAAAAGAAGTAGTACTAATAAAATAAATAAATAAATAAATAAACCAGACGGAGAAGCAATATGCAACCAAGTCACATGACTGGTATAAAAAGAGCATTTTAGAGAGGCAAAGTCTCTCAGAAGCAAAGATGGGCAAAGTTTCAACAATTTGCGAAAAACTGCATCTAAAAATTGTGGAACAATTTAAGAAAATGTTCAGTGTAAAAGCCATCTGTCAACATGATCTAAAAACACTGACATGGGGCTCAGCAGGCTAACACGCTGACACTTTGACCAGCTCGGGCCCAAGAGAGAAAAAATTGGCAGTGCTCTCTCTGGGCGGGTAGATGGCGCTCTCTCTCCCTATCACTCTCACGTTGCAATGTCCGCTGGCTCAGGCGTCTACTGATTGGTCCATTTGGAGCTGGGAGTCCTGTGCTTTCCTCCAAGCACATTGGCTCACCAATGACGGTGTATCAGCGGTAGTTCGAAAAGAGGCGATGCAATGGAGGAGGCTCTTGTCTTCACCCTCCTAGAGTCAGGGACATTGCAAAGTGATGTTGAGAGCCCTCTAGCAGATGGGATGGGTTAATTGACTGCTGCTGCTACTACTACTACTACATTGGAAGGGGTATAAAAATTGGCAAAAGAAAGAAACACTGACATCATCTTTGCGACCATAACTCATTTAAAATGAACTGGAAAACTGTTCAGATTAATCAAAATGTCAAATTCTTTTTGGAAACCATGGACACCGTGGACTAAAGGACAGTGACTATCCAGTCTGTGCAGCCTGCACATTCAGATTAAATTATGGCTATGTTCTGGCCCCCAGATTCAAACTTGGTCACAATGACTGTGACATTGCTGCATGTGGACCAATGCAAGTAGTAAGTAAGTGTAAGTGATATAAAGTAAATAAAAGTGAGGGGCACTGCTTTCCTTAGGTATTGTAGGCTTCTCATTCCCAAGATTCTGTGGACCTCATCTGAGTTTCACACTTGAAGAAAAAAGAAAAAAAATCATAATGTAGGGTAGTATCAGGGTTTACAATGTAAACAATTCCAGACTATAGACTACAGTGAACTTGTGTGTCTGTGTGTGCGCGCACACTAACTCAAATGACTCACCACTGTCAAAACCAGACCGGTGACCTTGCGGCAGTCAGTTTGCTTTGACCCACAGCTATAGGCCTTAAATACACACACACAGTGCAGCAGAGTGAGCAGGATGGTAAAAGTGAGTGGCTAATGATGACTCGAGGACAAAAGCCTCTTTGAAATAGGCCACTGTCCAAAACCACCTTTGTCTGAACATGATTAAATGAATGACGAGTACATGAACTGATGCTGACAAGCCTCTCTCTCTCTGTCTCTGTGTCTCCGTCTCTCACTGTAGACTTTTGTGCAGGAACTGCTCGGGAGGATAAGGGGAATGAGGAAACTCAATGCTCCACAGAAGAAAAGCCTTTAAAGTTCTCTTAAAATGCCAACGACAATCCAATAAAACAACAAAGACTACAAGTCCCACAATGCATCACTCAGCCTCAAACTCAAATCAGTACATCAGTACACATCCCTGCTATCAAATGCTCAAGTGTTCAGCAGTGACTCCGTTTCCCCAACATGCTACTCGAAATGAACTCCGGACTACACATCCCAGAATGCAACTGGTCAGCCAGGACTCTTGATAGGCCCTGGCATAGCATCTGCTTAAAGTTTCAAAATGGTATAAAATCATTTACATTACAAGCCTATAACATTGTTTGTAAAGTCTCTCTCGCTGCTTGTATTTAAAAAGGATGCAGCATAACTTTTTCAATTTTGTCTGTATTCTGCATTGTGTTTTCTTTGTAGATGGTACATGTCTCATTTTTTTTTTTTACATATTTCTGTGATTAGCCATTGGCTTTTATATGTCTGCTCTTTTTAAAAGGTAATGTAATGAACTGGATACAAGAATTCTGACAGGTTTTCCCCAGAACACTTTGAATGGAAATAAGCTCCTCCCCATCTTCAGGATCAAGGCATGTTGGGTAATGTAGTCCGTTACAAAGGGCCAGCATCAACTGTTCAGATTTAAGAGTTTTCATTTGTCTTCCTAACATTCAGTTCACAATTTATTTCACTATTAAATAAACATATCATTCTATCCTTATTTTTTTCCTCATCATTTATGGTAGATCATTATCACAGCGTGTTCTGTAGCTAAAAAGACTTGACCGTACTTGTGTAGAGGGAATTTGCTAGGTGGTAGTTTAGGAAAGCTTATGGAAGATATAAAGGACTGTTGTATGGAAATATATGATGCGTATAATATCTACTGTAAAGTATAGCAAGTTTGTATTTGAAGTAGAATAATTTGGGTATTTAAATTATAAACATTTTTAATTCTATACTCCTTTTCTCCTTCAAATATGTACTGAGGCTGCCAAAGAGTAAAATGGTGGAACTTAATTTAAAGAGCAATGACTTTAAGTGAACTTGTGTTGAATAGTCACCCTACTGAAATACCCATACTAGTCTTCACCTCAGTTTTCATACTCATGGATCCGATTTTGTGTCAAAACAATATATAAACTGTATAATAATGAGGAAACCAGGAGAAAAAAAAACCTATGGTGCTGTTACTGTTCTATCCCTGTTTAATTCAACACAGTGACGTGGTTGGTTTGGGCTTCAGTCCATCAAAGAGAGATATTGTCTTGTTAAAGGAACAATTTGACCAAAAAAAATCTAATTTTCACTTTTTTCCTTTTACCTCAAATGTAAATGAGTTTGACATTTAAAGTTTGCTTCTTTATAAATAATCTTCACTAGGAATCAATTAGTACTTTTATTAATAACGTCATCATCGTCATCATCATCAGTGTCTGAATTAAGTAGTATCACACTCAACACCATTTATTCATTAACAGTAATAAGTGACAACAGAGCTTTGTTTCTTTATTTATCATTTATTTGGCTCCACCCACACAATTTTGTAACTGGGACTGCACTATTACTTAGAAATGCATTAATATTTTTTCTGCCCAATAGCTTCCTACTCTGTGTAGGCCTAAATTAGCAAGATATATGTATCATTAAAGTCCCAGTGCTGTTATACTCTATATCAGGGGAATGATTGAAGAGTGTTTGCAAAAAGAGATCCTTGTAGCTCCAGAAGCAAACTTTGGATACCAAATTATTTGAGAGGAAAATTGTGTAAATTATGTATTTTGACCAAACTCTTCCTTTAAGATATCAGTAAGCAGAACTAAGAACTGGAGCTTTCCAGTCAGGCCTGTTATTAATGGTTTGGGGGAATGTGAAGGTCTGGGTTTACTCCGACTCTTCTGTGTGAGAATTCATCAGGGCTTTTCAGGGTTTAGGATGATCTTTTAAACTTTTTTTTCTTTCTTTTTTTAAATAAATTCTGAGAACATGAGGAAAAATGTGTATTTGAGTATTTAGTGAATGGCATCTTTACTTTTGCATGTGTTTTAATGGCATGAAGATGAAGGAAATGTTTTTAGCCCAACACTTGCGTATGGCATCGTTTGTCTCTTTTTATACTTTATCAATATTACTTTTTAATATTACTATAATTATTATGAAAAATGCACAACTTCAGGATTTTGACTGTATATCTGCATTATGGATGTTTATTTTTTTTTCTTTAGTGTTTTTTATTACCATTATTATTCTGTAGTGTGTGGTATTTTGCATTTGTTTTAATTAAAATAAATGAAAATTTGACTTTCTATTGACTTGATCCTGACCACCCAACTAGCGCACACTCACACACACACAGTACATGTAGCAAACATGCTAATATGCATCTGTTTTGTGTTTCATGAATTCACATGATTCACAATCGTAGTGCCCTGGTTCTGTAGGTTACTGTAGGCCATGTCTGTATGAACATGCGTGGGTGGCCTACAAAAGCACATATTTGCTGGTGAAAAATAGAATGTCTATACATTTTTTATGTCTCTAAAGTATTCATGACTGGAGCTTCCAGTGCAGTCATAGTAAGGCAGATCATAATACTTAGGTTTGTAGGTAGGAATTTATATACACCTAGCATAGGGTTTCACACTTGGCTAGTTAACTTTAGTCATCAATTTAAGACCAAAATGACCTTACTCGTATCTATGGTTTAAGTTAGCTATAGCATCTTGATTTTAGTCTTGTATCAAAGCATGACATTTCCTACCATGTTATGTTGACAAAATCACTGATTACTTAATGGGGACATTATGAAAACACAATTTTGAGTGTACTTACCAACCCACAAACTGAAATATGGTAATGCTGTCTGTATTTGTACAGGACTGTCCTCATTTGGTTATGCTATCTATTTGTTATTCAGCTATTGTAACTGAGAAATCCTGCTAAGGTGTGTGCAGTGCATGTAGGCTAACACTGGAAAACATCTACTTCACACATCATTTTAACTTGACCATTAGGTCGCCGATCATTTGTCTTCTTTTGAAATCCATTTACTTAGTTCTTAGATATTCATTGGTGGTCTGAAAGTTAATGGTGTTTTTACAGTCCATCTCATTCATTCTTAATTTACTCTGTTTCCTCCGTCTGCTGTCGCCTGCTGGGGCAGCAACTGAGACATTATCGAATTATTTCAGCTGGAGTAAACTCACTCACATGCAAAACAAGACATTTTTATGCAGGCCAGTGGTTTCAATCAGGTCCAGCCGGGACAAATGCCTACACAGAAGAGTATGATTAGGTCAGTTCAGTTCCAGGTTTAATCACATGACTGTTTGTTACGGTTTGCCATAGAATCACTGAAATAACATGTAAAAGTAATAATAATAATAACCCTCTAATCATAGTAATTATTGATTAATAATAATTACCAATAATACAAGACTTTAATTACAGTTTTAGTTTGAAATTCTCAAAGAAAATATAGTGAAATATTGGGAAACAAAGACGAAAATAACCCTCAAGACAATACATTATATAATTTTTAATTTTATATAATTTTATAATATAATTTTCATATCTATCTATCTATCTGTATAGTGTTGGTCATTTGCTGTTCATTCATGAAGGCCTTGCTAATTAAATTAATTGAATTAAGTGTGTTACATATGCTCTGTTTATTCTGTACAGTTTTCAGGAAGATCTTTCAGTAGTTCCTCACATTGTCCCACTGGTAGAACATTAAAAAAATTATCCAGGAATATTTTTAAAGTTCTTTAAAAATGCTTCAATACTTTGACAATTAAAATGTTCTTGGAGAATCCCAGTTTTTTTAAAAGGTTCTTATAACACAAATGGTTCCCAAAATGTTCTTAATTCTTTAATCTGACACAATACCAATGTTTTGAGGTTGAATATGCTCTAGCTGTAAACCAATCAGAGCAGAGCTCATCAAAATATTCATGAGCTCACCATAAAATTGTAATCAGTCTGTTTCAGGAAGAGGCAAAATCATACTACAGTAAAACCACAGCTGGACATTTGTCATATCCCTTCTCTGTAGTCATCAAAAAACAATTTAAACTGAACAGAATAAACGGAAAAAAATGCATATCAAGGACAGACTTTTAAAAGGATGTGATATGTAAACACTGTTAATGTTTCAAAACAAAAAACAAACATACCTGCTGTCACTTTGTGATGTCATAAAATGTAAATACATGATGTGTTTATATGGACCTCTTTCAAATGAGGTGCAGTGCAGGTTAGTTAATACCTAGATAAAAGCACAGTAATAACAGCTTGTTTAATGCATAGCGATAAAGAGAAAATGGAAAATGGTCATGTAAAAATAAATTATAAATGATGATTGGATGGGTTTGAGTAAGATATGAGCATTTTACAAACTGCAAACTCTGCAGTGCTGGCATCTAAACAAAGTACACTAGATTGAAAGTCTCATTATATCCATCATCTGCAACATGACGGCTATGCTGTAGCTATCTGCCAAGAGCTGCCAGCTTCTGCATTGCATGTGCCTTTAAATTCCCTGACCCACTTTTCTGCGCGTTCATGAGGTGAATGGCGGAACGAGCACCAGGGTGGATGTGAGGAGAATCAGGGATGACGTGAGCGCGCACTGCCCCGGGAACAGCACATCAGCACAGAGCCCCTAGTGAGCTGTAAATGTCATTGAGCCACACAAAGTGACCAGTCTCACTTCAACAACAAAATGAGAAAAAGAAGCCATTCATCATGTAAAACATTAAAAATAATGTATTTAATGTATCTGATTCATCTTATCTCATGTCTCTTATGTATGGATAATATCCTTGTTTATTTTCTGTTTGTGTTTCTTACCATTAAAAATATTCTGCTTATGTTTGTATCAGCTTCATCTGTTTTAATAAAGAATACAACTGTATTGGTAATACTCAATTACTTAATTAAGGCTACGTATTGGTATCAGTGGCCTCTCGAGAATAGAAAACCAGGTGGGGCACAATAAATTATGTGAGCAGCATCCCACTCATCAGTGAAACTACACTTGTTCAATTAATTCAACCATAAATGCATCAGTGAAATAGCTGCATAGCAACGCTGATATCGTAAACGATATTCAAATAAGCTCGTGTATGCAAATCTTTCATTTTTATTGGCAGCTCCCAGTATGGGGCCGGCATTAGCGTTAGTGTGCTCATGATTGAAAATGTGTTGCACAGTGTTTTCTATTGCTCATTTGCTTAAACCTAGGCTGATGGACCAGCCCCATAACCAAGTAACTAAATGAAGACTGCTGAAAGTACTGACTTTATGCAACACGTACAAGAATATTTAAAATGTAACATATAATCAATAGTATGACATAAGAAAAATGTAATCAATAGTTTTGCTCAAATATTCAAGGCTTGGAGTTACTGCTTAATCAAGGAATGCATAAAAGCTACAATTTACAAGTTTCACTTATTAATTAAGGGCTTAAATAATCAGCTAAGCATTTAATCATTGTTACACGTGCTGAGTGTTATCAGTTCCATATAGACTCTACACATTACACCAACAACCACACAGACAACACACTTTACACCACTAACCATAGATCCACACTGGCCTCGCAAGTCAATAAGACTGTGCTGAACCACACTGGCACTGTTAATGCATGCTTAGTGCCACCAGTTGCATCTGAACTCCACATACATCAACACACTCTACAGCAATAACTGCAAATCCACATTGACCTCCCTGATGACTAAGGCTTTACATAATCCCACTGCCAATTAACAGTACAGTTTATAAATATTAACACCTGCTCTAATTACGCATTTAATGATCCCCATGAACAGCTCAGAGTTATATGAAATAAGTCTTCATTTATGTATTAGCCCATAAGAACTTTATAAAGTGTGGTGTTAGCACTTAGTGAAGATCTGAATATTAATTAAGGGAATTAAACTGGCTGTGAAAGATGTCTGATTGCTCATTCCTAAAACTATTATTTTACTGTAAAGTGTAAAATGTAGTATGTTCCATTTTAATACTATAGAACTGGATGTCCAAAACCAGAACCAAATCTTTAAGAAGACAAAATTCCAACTCAGCAAAACCACTCAGATGCACAAACCTTTACACAGTAGTGTAGAACAGCACTATATGTCACATTGTAGACTTCAATAAAAAATATTTTAAGACATTAATGTGCAATGGAGTCACCCCCACTGACCCTATCACTGGAGTCTAGCCTGGACCCGCCAGGCAGGTCACAGCATCTATTGCTTATATTCAGAGATTCATTAATTTCTTAGTCATATGTAGGAGTCATATGAAAGCTGAATCCCTCTTCTTTCTATTCAAGTTCTGCCTATTTGAACAGACAAGAAAAGATTTTGCTTTAAGTATACCATGTGCCATGGCATAATCGTTGAAAAAATGATGAAGTGTTGATTTTGGGTAGTAATTCTTTATTGATGAAGGCATGTCATCTTGTGGCACAAGTCTGAAGTGTGAAATAAACCTACATAAGGTCCCTTCAGCCTGGAAAATTCTGGGACATAACATTTACATTTTTCATGTAGTAAATGATAAGCATGTGTTATTGTATTACAAATCATAAAACATTTTCATTTGAAGGATTCTTTTATTAATAACATCAACATTTTACATCGAGTTTGTTTATTACTGTAGAAATACATGAGATTTGGTTCAGTTTTGACTTGTTATTGGAGTAATAGGGAAGGAGGACTTGACATAGTGAAGGTGTAAATATTAATGAAGGGGATGACTAAACTGGCTAAGATTTTCAGCAGTCAAGTAGCACAACACAGTCTTTTTTCAATCACAGTGAAAGTACAGTTTTTTCTTTTACTGCTTTTTGTATTTTTTTCATCCTTAATCAAATATGGGTTCTCCTTGCACTTCCTCTCAATCTTTATTCTCTTCTCTCACCTTTGCTGTCCTTCAGTTTTCATCACTAATTCCTCTGCTCTCTTTCTGGCTTTCATTCCCCATCCCCCAATCCTCGCTGCCTCAGATCTGTCATGCATATTTTTCAATGGATCTGCCAGAGGATGCATGTTGGGGGGCATGTGTTCCACACACATCTGCAGTCCCCCACTGAAATGAGAACCACATGGTAACAGAATCATCATCATAATCATAATATGATGGATCCATCAAAATAATTCAAGATCCATTCTACATCCAACATTTCCACGAGATATATTACAGCAACAGCCAATGGAGTGTCAAAACTGCTGGTTTTATTTACATGGAAATATAATTTTTTTTATTTTAACCACTCATTCAATGCAAATGTTTGAAAATTCATTTCTATGAGTAGCACCTGAATTCTGATAATGACTGATGTATTGCTGTTAGAAAACCTATGTAATAAAATAAACACGTTGCTGTTATTGACAGTGACTCAATCATGTCTATTTCAATGAAAAGTGCAGGAAAGTGATTAAATATTTAAAACAGTGTTTCTCTTTTGATTTGCAAAAGCATGGATGGAGGGATGAAAGAAAGAGTGAATCTGCTTCCACTTTACAACCTTTCCTGCTGTGATGGCATCTCTCTGAGGGGAAACAGATGCATTCTGGGACACTGTGCCATTTTCACTTGCAAAGCAGCCTGGGGTTATGCACACTAGCTTAAAGCAAAGCATGACAAGCAGGACAAAATTACCCCACTAACAAGCAATTTTTAAAAATTTTCACTTACCTTCACATATATACAACATTCAACTCAGAAATACAGTCATGAATAATTCATGTCTGTGAAAATCCTGCCGTGAATGGCTTTTAAACTAAAAACATTTAAGCACATTGTAACTTAATTGCAGGTTTTGAAAATTGTGTATTTACTTTATGTCACATTTTGGATTCAAGTATTCATTCAAGGTGAAAGCATGATAGACAGACATCTAAATAGACAGCGAGACAATTAGATAGCCAGCCATATAGATGCAGATATACAAATCTGAGTTGCAAGATAAGCCTTCAAAAAAGTCCTTTTTGTGCTGTGCAGTCTGAAATAAATGGTCTAAATGTGTAGATTTTTTGTGTTCAGTAGTAAATTGTAAGCTTGTTTTATGTTACAGATCATAAACACATTTTCTGCTGATTGTAAGGGTTCTTAAATGATTCAAAAACCATCACCAAGATTTGCACATGCAAATTCAGATGGAAAAAAACATAAAAGAGGTTATTTGAGAGGTTAAATAAAGCACTGTATGCATTTTCTAACTAAACGTTCCTGTGTACTGTGTCCAGAGGGGCTGTACCCTTCATTAGCCAATGGCACCACTGTGCTGTGGTTGTTAATATTTAACAGACAGTTATGAACCCATTTCTGTGGTGAAACCCCTGGCACATTTTATGACTCTTTAGAAATGCATTACACACTTACATACCAGCACCCTGTAACTGTGTATGTGTGTGGATTTGGGCTTCAGTGCCAGCATCATATTATTTCACTCTAGTACACATCGTCTCTGGAGACCTTTAAGTACTACTGTACCAGTTCAGCTGCTTTACTGTAACTGTTTCACCTCCAGCTATTACTATTACCACTACCACTACTACTATAGTATGGAGCAGTACAACAGAGTGCAGTAGTTCTCTGTATTGTTGAAGTGCATTGGTTCTAAGATCAAGGTTATTTAAAAAATAGTTACTCTTTTATTGCAGTAACTGTCTCCAGAGAAGGCTTTCTACTAGGTTTTGGAACATTGCTGTGAGGACTTGACTAAGTACAAGAGCATTAGGCCAAGTAAGAAAAAAGAATTGGTGATCATCCCCGCCCGACCCTCTAAAAAGCACCCGACCTTTTTTTTTTTTTTTTTTTAAAACACAAAAAAACGCGCCAAACACCCTAGTCTGGCCTAGAATCATTCAAATTTTGCATGCTTCCAATGACGTGATCCCAAATCAATTCTGCACATGTGTCAATACGAATGGCCGGTCGTTTTTGTGATGCATCGTAAAAACACTGCAGTCGGCCAATAAAATTCGTTTCATTTCCCTGTTATCTAATGAAATAAAATACAATAGATTATTTTAACTAACTGTAATATATTATAATTATTATTAACGCAGCGTGCGCGCAGACTCACACACAGAGAAGCAGACGGAGGGCCGGTTCTATAAATAAGACAGAATAACTGACTAAGACACACATTAGCGGTAAGGCCAAGTAAAAAAAAAAATTGGTGATCATCCTTTTTCACCAAAATTTTGGGTCGGGGGGGAGGTGTTTTTTTTTTTGTGTGTTGTGGCGGCTTTTGGGGGTGTCGGCCAATCAAATGGCTGCGTGTCGTACGGTATTTGCATAAAGTTCTCTTGTGTGTTTATGGGTTCTAT
>BRDA01008595.1:25729-37628 GCA_036984385.1 Crenuchus spilurus | reverse complement strand
GAGAGCGGGCGCGAGAGACAAGAGCGAGAGCGGGCGCGAGAGACAAGAGCGAGAGCGGGCGCGAGAGACAAGAGCGAGAGCGGGCGCGAGAGACAGAGCGATAATTCAGTAACTGGACCACAATCAACGACCAGCATTTATCTTTAGCACCTACTCTGATCTTACAGTCACTAAAACAGCCAAATTAGCAAGAAATGTGGCTTGCCATATCTGAGAAAGATAAACATGCACACAACATGAAGTGAGAGGAATAAATACCCAGTGTGCAATGTCAACTGTTGAACTAAACTAAAACTTCCAAAAAAAATTTGTTTCCTTTCCTTCTTGACTACTGTGTGATCACAAAAATTAATATAATCAATGTTTAGAGTTTGATATAGCCAATTATATTAGCCCTATTCTGGAACTACATGTGATATGCAGTTGGATGTACACTGTATAGCCATTACTTTTCTTTTCACAGCCACAAACGACAATCATACTGAGTAAACATAAAACTGTCTCGTGTTTGGAAATGAGTAACTGTATCCAAAGATCTCCTTCAGTGAGCATATTTTCCATAGTTATTTTATTTTAATAAACAAACTGCGAATTGGGTGCAAATAAATGTAGAATATTGTTGTATTAGGTCTGTTCATTGTAGTCTGTAGTAAATTCCAAACAAACTTCATTCTGGAAGCTCACCGGATCTGTTCGGGCGTGCCTCCTGATGTTGCGTTAGTAATCGCCCAAGCTGCCTCTTTCCTGGTGCGGAACTCTGCTTTCTGAAGGATTTCAATCAGCACAGGGAAGATATTTGCATCTATTACCGTCTGAGGAGAGAAAAAGAAAATAAAAAAATCAAACAATTGCACTCTTCTTATCCTTTCTTATTTTTCTTTAGTTTTGTGTTTTTTGTTAGTGTCAATACAGACATCATGAGGCAGTACATGAGCCCATACAGGCTGCAGATCCTCCAACATTCAAATGTGCCTTCACAAGAACGTTTCCTGTCTCCCAGCACAGTCTCAGGAGCATGGAGGAGATACCAGGAAATAGGGTTTTACATGAGGAGAGCTAGAAAAGGCCACAGACCAGCAGGACCGGTATCTGCCAGAGCCCAACCAAATGATCATCATTGGACCATGATGTGCATCTTTCATCAGAATCAAACTCCATGATGGTACCCTCTAGTGGGACCAAAAGATCACAGCCCATCACCATGCAACTTGATTAGAATTGGCATATGCGCCTCATTTTCTTCACAGATGAGAGCGGGTTCACACTGCGCACGTGCGACAGATGTGTAAGAGTCTGGAGATGCCAAAGTGAATTTATGCTGTCTGCAACATCCTCCAGCATGACCTGTTTGGTGACTGGTCAGTGATGGTCTGGGGAAGCTGATCATCGGAGGGTCTGACAAACCCCCACGTGATAACCAACGGTACTCTGACTGCTGTTAGGTACCAGGATGAAATCTTCAGAGCCACTGATAAATCTTACACTGGTACAGCGGGCTCGTTGTGTAAGACGATGATTGGCATCATGTGACCAACATATGCAAACAATTTTTGGATGACAAAGGCTTTGATGCCTTACATTCCCTAGACCTGAATCCAGCGGAGAACTCGGGGACGTTATGCATCAGTGCATGCAATGGCCCCAAATTACGCCAGACTGTTCAGGAGCTCACTGATGCTTATTAGTCCAGGTCTGGGAGGAGATCCCATAGGACACCATCTGCCCTCTCATCAGGAACATAAGCCAGAAGTTGTTGGGAGTGCATACAGGCATGTGAAGGCCACACACACACACACTACTGAGTAACATTAGGAATTGCTGTGATGAATTCACACCCATTGTAATTTTTCACTTTGATTTTGAATGAAGCCCTCAGGGCGTTGATGACTTGGGTCCATTGACTTTTGTTAATATATATAATGAATTGTACATTATTTATATCAATGAAGAATTCGAACCATTTGTTAAACAATACCTGATGGGTGATTTAAACGTTCCCTTAATGTTTTAAAGCAATGCAGGAATAAATGAGTGCAAAAATACAAGACCAGCAACTGCACACTGTTCAGTTTCTATAATTGAATACACACCGTTTCTACTTAATACTAGTTACAATATAAGCATTTTTACATTCCCCTGTTGATCGTGCAGGTGTTTACCTGTATCTGTGCTCGGTTTCCTGCTGTGATGTTCGAGATCGTCCAGCAGGCCTCCTTCCTGATGGACTCCTTGGCACTGCTGAGCAGGTGCAGGAGACAGGGGAGAGCAGAGCAGTTCAGGACCACCTGCACACAATAAGCAAAGCACAGACAAAG
Organism: Crenuchus spilurus; assembly: GCA_036984385.1. NCBI lineage: Eukaryota > Metazoa > Chordata > Actinopteri > Characiformes > Crenuchidae > Crenuchus > Crenuchus spilurus. The sequence goes on along the minus strand of BRDA01008595.1, from coordinate 35,313 downwards.
AGAAAGACACTTACGCATAATGCCAAAGGCCTGAACCAGTAACACAAATGTATACAGACACATGCACAAGCACACACACCTGTGTTTGAATGTCATCTCCAGTTACTATGTTCCCAACTGCCCGCAGTGCTGGAGAAGCCACTTTATAATCCGAGTGCCTGCAAGAGTGGAATTACATCATCAAGTGACATCAATTACAATAAGAATTTCATAAAATGACAAACTTAAACTAGTTAAATAACTCACATGAGCAGTTCTACCAGCCTCCTGCAGACCCCCGAGTCAATCACAGCCTGGATTTTCTCATTAGGTCCATCTGAGAGGTAGGACAGAGCCCAGCAGGCATCAGCCAGCAAATCAGCATCACTGCTGAACAGCAGACGGGACAGCACTGGAAGGCATGGAGATACCTGCAGGAAACACCAACCCGGAGATGTAGACATCTTAACTGTGATAATGAGCATTAGGGCTGGCAATCAATAGCCTCGTGCAACTAGCGTCTTAACAGGCTCTAGCACTTTATTATTTTATTCAAACACATTTTCAATACACATTGGTACACACACTGGCCACTTCTTTAGCTCCACATACACTCATTGTCTATTGTATCAGCTCCACTGAGCATACAGGTGCACGCTGTGGTTCTACAATTACAGACTGTAGTCCATCTGTTTCTCTGTATACTTTAAGACACAGCAGAGCTTGCTGATGTTTTTAACCACCTCAGTTTCACTGTTGGAGAAAAACTTCCTGTCAACTGTGTCCCGTGACGACCAAAACTAATTGTGCAGCAAGAGACAAGCTACTGTCTCCGACAAGGTGTCGTCCAAGGTCTCATCTAGAAGGTGGGTGTATCTAATAGTGTGACTAGTGAGCCAACAGTGTTTAAAACTCTCAAAAGCTGATACACTGAAAAACAAGGAAGCAGATTAAACAGCAGAGTAAAATGAAGAGAAAAATAACTTTTTCAGGACTAGAGTAGTAAAACCCTTCTGAAATTGCGGAGAACACAGCCGCAGCTGGATGTGTTGTGTTCTCCGTGTCTAACTCAGTCTCTGGCTCAGTTATTGTATCTCTCTGAGGAATGTAGGGTGGGAGGAATGCAGACTGGCACGTGCAAGACTGATAAATTCCACCCCCCTCGTTCCAGCATATCGCAACCAATTAGACAAGGGAAGGGAATGCAGAGAAGTATTCAGATCAAATGGTCACCCATAACCCACAGCAAACAAAGATGACTGACTGCTTTTTCAGCTTTCAGGACAGACAAATAAAGATATAGTCGTGTATCTTTAAAAAATGTTAATACTGCAATAAAAAAATTAAATGTACATAATTTATATATATATATATATATATATATATATATATATATATTACATTACAAATTAATACAAATTATATACATATATAGATATTAGATGCACTAGTTAATAAAGATTTGAAAGACCTGAAAGATAAACATGCTAAACATTGTAAGACATTAGAGTAGGGCTGCAGAACACACTGCAATAAAAAAATCCCAATTAACAATGTTGCCACTTAATTAAGAAGGATTACTGAGATATTAGTATGAAGGTTAATGAGATATCAGTAAATGCTATATTACATCTTTGCTCTAGATCAGTCTGAGTGCTAAATTAAAGGCATTCGTCTCATCCAATAAATGTAAGTAATTTTAGTCAAAGGAAAGAAATCCTTTAAGCCTTTAACTACGTTTTAATATTTAAATTAACAGTCCCCAACTGTGCATGTTACTGCAAGTCAATCAATTTAAATAAGCAACATGATTGCATAATATTTATTTTATATTGTGCAGCCATAATCCGGAAGTTTAAAAACAACAACAAAAATGTAAAAAACTATAGACTGAGAGATGATGAAGGAAGACTGAGACCTTTTCAAAGTCTGGTGGTGGACTTTTGCCTCTGCATAAGTTGGACAGGGCCCACACAGCGTTCCTGGTCATCGTGAGACGAGTCGATTTGGTCAGCAGCCTGAGGGGGCATTCAAATAAAGTTTTCAGTTTAAACACAATACACAAAACATCAATAGGCTATCTACTATAACATGTAATTGGAAGAATAGAAATAAAATCTCTACAAATGATTCCCAATCAGCCTTTAACCAGCTGAAATTACATAAACAAATGGTTCAACAAAGTTGAAGTACATAAGCACTCACAATAATAGTGGTGGGAGGATATTGCAGTTCAGTACAAAGTCCCTGCATACGGCACTGTCTCCTGCAATGTTGCCTAGTGCCCATACAGCCTGGAAAAGACACAGTAACTCTTTACGCTCATCTTTAATTGACCATAAAATCATAAATATTTCATTTTCACAAATTATAAGCTATTGCAATGGATTTAAAGGGCACATAACAGATACTTTTTGAATGACACACAATGCAATACATTGATAAACATACAGTTATGTCTTTAAGCCTTAACTGTGAAGTGATAGAGGTCAGGAAATGTTTATGTAAAATAAAAACCACACTGCTGTTAGCTCTAAAGTTAGAGTTAATAAATGTTGGCCTCGTTCACCAATAACTTATCCAAATTTTCTCCTACTTTTTTTCTCACATTTTAGTAGAATTGAAGAAAACTAATCAATTGTTTTTTGCACTCAAAGGTGTGTGTGTGCAATTAACTGGGCACAGGTTCTGCTTTTACTGACGAACAAATACCCAAGAAGAAAACATTGCTGAATATCAGAATCTTCGTGAAAATGTCTTAAGTGGGTTTTAAGAATAAATATCTCCTTTAGAAAGGTTGCTGAATGAGGAACAGTGCTCAGTGTCATTTATCACATCAGTACCTGTTCTTGGACGTCTTCGTATTCAGAGTTGAGGAGCTGGATGAACACTGGAACAGCACCTGCCTCGATCACGTACTTTGTCTGTTGAGACGTCCCAGAGGCGATGTTGGTCAGAGCCCATGCAGCTTCAAACTGAGAATTAATGAAGATACATTAACATTTACGGTTCAGAGCAAATGTGCTACAATTCTAAATGAAAATGATTACCAATAATCTTCAATCTTCAGTCGGTCAGTCAGTCTAATAGGAGAAACAATGTAATGTGCTTTACCTGTAATGTGCAATCAGTGGTTTTTTCAAGGAACTCTACAAATCTATGTACGACTCCTGGTGTGGCGATGACCTCATCGATGGGTGGATTTGGTTCTGGGTGGAAAAAACCCAATCAAAATTCTTATGCTTGTTTTCACTAGACTCTGACTGATTATAGTAATTTTGACAAATATATTTTAATGTCTTGGATACCTTTGGACAGTAGTTTTCTGAATTTTTGTGTTGTATCCAGCTGCAATTCAGGATCATCTGAGAAAAGCATCTCAACCATGTCTCTTGTGATAACTCCTTCCTGAAAGGATAGGAGAGGTAATGTGGCAGTGAAGCATTTCTCCCTTAAAAGGTGGGAGAATATGACCTTAATACTAGCAACCTACAGGCAAATCTACTGACTAATCAGAGATCCGTAATCTCAAAATGTGTATAAATTATTAAAACAGCATCAAACTTAAAATAAAAAAAGATTGAAATGTCACTTAATGTGTAATTAATATGTTTAGTTTTAGCTAACAAACATGTTTAAATTATACTCATTTTTGGAAGTGCACTAGTATGTTAAAAAGATTAAATTATAAATCAGTGAATGCAGTTATAAACTATGGGAGGCTAATTTTCTGTCAGTTGTGTGGAATATACGGTATAATGGGACTTACTGGCACAGTGGCAGAGCTGACATAAGAATCCATGAGAGGACTGTCAAACATTCCCCCCTCCTCATTCAGCAACTCCACATTTCTTCTTTTAAACAGCTGTTGAGAAGACAGTGACATGTCATGCAATATGCCAGGATAGCCATAGAGTTAAGACAGAGGGGGGGGGGGAGAGAGAGAGAGAGAGCGATGGAAAAAGAGTGAGACAGAAACAGAGAGAGAGAGAGGCAGAGCGCGAGAGAGAGAGTGAAGAAGTGAGTAGGGTTGCAGTGGTAACCGTTTTCACGGTATACCATGGTATTAAAATGCACAATTATCATAACGTGTTTGCTCATTACTGGTACTAAAGGAAAAACACAAGCCAGTTGAGAATCTCAGTCGCGAATGCACAGCTCCGCCTCGGCCACTGGCGCCAAACTCAAACACACAGTAGCGAAAACGGCAGAAGTGCAGCTAAGAACCTAAAACTTCAGACAGAGGCAGGCAGGGCGAGAGGCAGGCAGGGCGAGGGCGAGCGCGGCAGGGCGAGGGCGAGCGCGGCAGGGCGAGGGCGAGCGCGGCAGGGCGAGGGCGAGCGCGGCAGGGCGAGGGCGAGAGCGGCAGGGCGAGGGCGAGAGCGGCAGGGCGAGGGCGAGAGCGGCAGGGCGAGGGCGAGAGCGGCAGACAGGGCGAGAGCGGCAGACAGGGCGAGAGCGGCAGACAGGGCGAGAGCGGCAGACAGGGCGAGAGCGGCAGACAGGGCGAGAGCGACAGACAGGGCGAGAGCGACAGACAGGGCGAGAGCGACAGGCAGGGCGAGAGCGACAGGCAGGGCGAGAGAGACAGGCAGGGCGAGAGAGACAGGCAGAGCCAGAGAGACAGGCAGAGCCAGAGAGACAGGCAGAGCCAGAGAGACAGGCAGAGCCAGAGAGACAGGCAGAGCCAGAGAGTCAGAGCCCAGTTACCTGCTGTTCTCTTTTCTGTTTTCTTAACTGAATTCCCTCCTCTTCTCTTCTTCGGCGCATCTCCTCTAGATTAAGTGCTTTGTTTTTGTAGCGGTTCATCCTGTAGTTATCCTTCGCTGGACTCGCTGACGGCTCTGCAGAACAAGATCAAATAAAATGTAAATTACACTTCAAGCACAAGTTGATTTGATGGTGGCCATCGACAAATATCCCAAGCTATCTAGATCTATATTTATGAGTGATGCTATGTAGTGTGGAGCGAGAGAGTGAATTACTCTATACACAATGAACCAGTTTCAGGTTGGGATTCAGGAAGAACATGAAGTCAACAAAGAACATATTCATACACATTCAGCAGACAGATCACAAACAATGGTGTATGCATATGTTCAGGCCTGTGGCACACTGGCGGTTCAATTGTAAAGACACACCATCCATGAAATGTTAACATTTAATTCATCATAAAAATAAATAAATACACAAGCATGAGCACATAGATAAAAGAAAATAGCAGACTCAGCAGCTTCTAGTCATAACCCTTCACATTCACTGATTTCAGTCTATCCTCAGCTTGCTGAGCACTACAGTCTTATACAGAACCATTCAGACTCACTTAGTAGAACCACATTGCAGCGCAGAACTAATCGCCGTTCGGATGAGCAAGCACCTAAAAGTTCCCCTTCTCAGCATTTGTGCACCTTGGCATTGTCACCAGATATAAGACATGAAAGGCTGAAGAGCACTGGAGCTTTAAGTGAATTCAGTACACATATTCCATCATTTTGTGCCTCATTTTGACACAGAAGAGTCATTCTGAATAGATATAAGGTCATGAAAATAAAACACAGAACCTTACATTATTAGAATTTCATTTGGAGTTTGAGAAAATTACTATTCAAAACAGCGTCAACATTGCAAATAGCACTGACAAAGATTCACCTTCTTGCCAATGTGATTTTGCACTAGTGCTGGGCAATAAAACAATTTACTTTTTTTTTTTTCACGATAATTTTTCCCTCGATGACGAAGATAAGCCGGGACAATAGAAAATCGATAAGCATTAACATTTGAGGTCGCTGTGGTCCGTTTGTGTGAGAAGGAGAAGGAGGGGGGGATCGCTGTGTGTGTCAGCCGAAGTGCTAGCATTAGCCTGTTAGCTTGGCTCTCTAGCCTGTTGTTATTTTGGAGTGGCTGCAGCTGACAGCAATCATTGTAAGTTTTAACAATAAAGCGACAACTGTAAACGTCTTTCTCGTCCATCCTTTCAACGCGTCCGCGACCCTACAATATTATGCTCTGGAAGTAAACATTTTAAATAGTAACATTTCATGCATTTAGTCTGGTTTTTAGAAAGATGTCGTTTAAAACTATGACAGTGTTAGAAAATGTAATATCGTGATTGATCAATATAGAAAAATTTATCAAGATAAAATTTTTGGCCATATGGCCCAGCTCTATTTTCCACTAGGGTTGGGCGGTTTTGGTGTTTCTCATACCTTGGTATGAGCTTGAGAAAATACAGCGGTATGCGGTATTATCGGCAGCTGCTGCAGAAGCTAGCATTAAGCTAGCTGCCACCACAATTAAAGAAAATAAATATAAAATAAAAAACTAAACTAAACCCAAAATATTAACAAAAATATAATCTAATGAATTTCAAAAGATAAAAACGAAAAGCTTAACACAGTAGAAAAACAATAATCTAATATTACCAAAAAAAAATTCAAATATCGCAAAGTACATTAATGGCTTTTGTGAAAGTAGCAGCAGAGCAGCGCAGATGCATAAATGCTGAATAAAGGAAAAATATGTCAATGGTATGAAAATCTACATTTGGGTAATATCCTGGCATATTTGCACACCATGAAGCGTTATGGTAGCATGGCATTATTATTTCTAATAATATTCTAAATGAGTTTATTTTTGCAACTAACGCTGCAGTGAGGGGACCATAAAAAGGATCAATGTTTTGTAGAACCAAAACAAAATATAGACAATGTCTGTTATTGTAATAATGTTAAATAATAATAATAATATTTTTTACTTAAAAGTTAATCAATTCGTCAAACTGAATTGTTAATAATTCATTGTAAAACACATCATACACATTGAATAAACAGCAGTGATGAGTAACAAGCAGGGTGTATGCCGTTTGTTGCAGTAGAAATTACACTGACTTGCACATTAATGGGAAAGCCTAAATTATTGAGCACCCTCGCTGAAAAGTCAAGCTACCCCATACCACCAGCAAAAGAAAACCTCTGGCGCCGCCCATGCGTGACTCACAGCAAAATTGTTTAGCTTGTATCTAATGAAATAAACAAAATTAAGACACTGAAATGAACTTTAATGTGATCATCAGAGCGGAAATCGCTGTGATAGAAGCAGACGGAGAGGGGTGGTTGTATAAATAAGACTTTACCAGAAACCAAAATAAACAATTACTTGTTTAATTTTGAAATAAAAGTATCAAGAGTGTGTGTGTGTTTCTGTGAAACTGGCGCTGTTTTGCTGACCTGTGAAGCACGTTCCCAGTTTTAATAGGCTTCTTTTTGAAATTTGCGCATTACATCTACTAATACCGTCATAATTTGTAGATATCGTCACCATATTTAAATACCGAGGTATAACAAAATACCTTTATACCACCCAAGCCTATTTTGCATACAACAGAATTTGACCTCTGCATTTAACCTATTCGTGCCCGAAGTGGTGGGCAGGCCTTATCCACCAGGGAGCAGTTAGGTGGTTAGGTGCCTTCCTCAAGGGCACTTCAGTCATGTCCTGTCTGGGGATTGAACTGGCAACCTTCCGGTCACAAGACCAGATCCTTACCACTAGGCCATGGCTGCCCCCATATATCAGCTTACATGTAATTAATATAAATGATATTAATGTTTACCTTTTGAATCAAATTAAGAACACAAATGATGGAGACGCATCAACATCAGTATAGAACTTTGCACTAGGCAGGGTTTCTCAGGGTGCTTTCACACCTGAAAGTCCGGACCATGGCCCGAACCAAATTTCATTTGTTAGTTAATTTGTATACATTTGGTCCGGTTAGGTTTGTTTTCCCACAGCATTTTTGCGAGCGCACCAAAGACTTTTACTATGACACGCCCACACACTGTCATCATCACTTATGTAGGGTGCATCTCGCTTTTATATACCGCTGCCAGTTTCTTTAGTTTAGTTTATGTTGCTCTGTCATCTCCTTTCTCCCTCATCCTCTCAGAAAATAAGCTGCACGTTTCAGCATCTCTGTGCATTTTTAAAGCTGACTTTTCACACGTTCATCAGACCAAAATTTCAATTAAACATTTGGTCTCCTCCTCAGTCCATGTGCTACCACGGCTCATTTTTGCTGCTGTTCTGCTCATTTTACTTCTGTTATTGTTGAATGTTTGTTGAATGTTGTTAACGCCTGCGTCAACTTCCAGTACTTGGTCTGAAAGTCCGAACCTTCTAGAGAAGTGTTTTCACACTTTGTTTGATAGAACCGGACCGAGACCCTCTCTTTGGGTCAGACCATGGTTCGTGACCCCTTTCACACCTGCTATTTTGGTTCAGACCAAACTGAAAAGTCTAAAAACCCGGAACAAACAATGTAGGTGTGATAGCACCCTTAGTTTATAGCCAGGTAACTTAAGTCAAACCTGCTCAGTGGGAGAAGACATTCCTATCAGACAATCCTTAGTGTTGTGCTTAAGCTATCAGGCTAACTTAGAAACTAGAGATGGACCGATCGGCGTTTTTGAGGCCGATTTCGATTTCTGATCCCTTTTCAGCGCGATCGGCCGATAGCCATCGAGGGCGGGGCTATATGCCACGCAAATCTAGGAGCAGTTGTTGGCACAAGCAAGACGAAATATGGTCGAAACTGTTTATTGCCGTTAACAAACTCATGTGAACATCACATCTATAAAAACATTAGCAGTAAATGACCTAAATCATACAAATACAGCCAATATTGCAGTCATTAAATTTAGATTATTAATACATTTAAAACGAAAAATACAGTAAATGAAATAAATACAGGCAAAATTTCAGCCATTAAATGCAGATGCATGGTTATTTTACAACGAAAAAACTGCAACCATTAAGTGTATAATTATTTTAAAATCAAATTTAAATTAAAGTAAATTAAAAGGTCAGTACTAAAATCATTAAACCTTTAACCTGTAAATTATACAGATACAGACAATACTGCAATTCTAATCATTAAACCTGCATTAATGATATTCAAACGAAAAAAATACATTATCAAAGTCAAAGTGCACCTATTAAACATAGACCCTTGTTTTAAAACGAAAGCTGCAACCATTCAATGTAGATCTTGAATTATAATAATAATAATTATTATTATTATTATTATGAAAAACAGTAAGCTAGTTAGCCGTGCTAGCTCTGCTGTTTGCTGATACTCACTGTATTCAGTCGCGAGGTGTACTCGTGTTGTATCAGATTAGTAGTATTAAATGTCTTTGTCTTGGTTCTTCCTCGAGGGACGTTGACTTTACAAATTTTACAAATTGCCTTGGATATGTTTTTTTCACACAAGGTAAAAAACTGCCAGACTGACGACATTCTGTATATCCGCACATGCAGCTGAACACTGTAACCAGGTTCTTTAGCCACTCGCGAGTTCTGCTGTTTTAGTCTGTTTGTCGAAAAAAGGGTATGTATTTCCCTCTAGTGGTTCAGCTAGGAACTGCAGGGACCTGACAGGATGTGGTTCGCGGAGGGCTCCTCTTCCTTGATGAAACGCTAGCTGGAAATACAGAAATCTTGAGATCGGCTAAATTTCAAAAGATATTGGCCGATCGCCGATCACATATTTTGATTAAAAATCGGCCGATACCGATACATAGCCGATCGATCGTTCCATCTCT
>BRDA01008595.1:0-22531 GCA_036984385.1 Crenuchus spilurus | reverse complement strand
TTAAAAGTTACATATGTATACACAGTCATATTAGAAAATAATTTTTGTCTCGACTAAACCTGTGTGTGTACTTTTTAACCTGTTCTTCAATGATCAGGACTCCTACAGGTATTATACGGATGGTGGATCATTCTCAGTGCTGCAGTGTTGTGCTGGTGCATGTGGATCAGAAACAACTTTAAACACCTCAGTGTCAGTGCTGGAGTGAAAATAGTGCATCAACCAAAACTATCCATGGACTTGAGGAACACAAACAAACTGCAGCAACAGATGAGCTTCTGTCTCTGACTTTACATCTACAAGGTGGACCAACAAGGATGGTGTGTCTAATAGAATAAACAGCGAGCTAACACAGTGTTTAAAATCTCCAGCAGCTCTGATGTATCTAATCCACTCATGTAAGTGCAACAAACTAGCACACCACCACCACACCAGTGTCACTGCAGTGCTGAGAATGATCCACCACCCAAATAATCCCTGCTCTATGGTGGTCCTGATAATTGAAGAACAGGTGAAAGGAGGCTAACAAAGTATACAGAGAAACGGATGAGCTACAGTCTGTAGTCTTGTTATGTTTTAACATCTCCACACATTATTATTATTACAACCAAGATACATGCAGGAATAACAGCTTAAATAGAAATGTTGGCGTGTATATATGCGTATTAATATATAGGTACTCAAATATTATATATATCTGTACGTGTATATAATAGTGAATGTCTGACATGCGAAGAGCTATATTTGATATAAAAAAGTGCAAAAAACCTTAAAAGAGTGACTTCCCAATAACGTATGTAATACAGAAAATAAGTAACTTCTTTCTGTCAGTTGTAAGTCAGGTTACAGCTTCTGACACTGCTGTTACTGAGATATTTATCCAAATAAAGCTCAATAAGTGCTCAGTATGTTAGCACATACGGGCTACTGCAGCAGTCATGGTGGCTACACAGTGTTAGCGTGTAAACTAACATTCAGCACAAACGACTCGTTTAGCCGGTAAAGCTCATATAACACACTCATATAACACACTCACTCACCCATGTCCCTGTCTTCACTGAAAAGTAGTTTTTGTCGGCCTGTGACGACCAAAAAGGACAGAAGCTTCGCTCCTTCAGCAAACTGCTCCTCACAAACAATATGGCGGAGGACTACGGAAGCCCTAAGAAGACAGACGCTGTGAAAACCGTTGGCAACAGGCGGTGTCGTGCAGAATTCGGCACCCTCGCCAGGAAGAGCACCCCCCAAATCTGGTTATATCGTTAATGCGTCCACGCTACTTCCGCAGGAATCACGTATTAGTCACAAATATTAGTCAGTCTCCAACAGTACCGTTCATTACATGTAAAGTGACATATTTCAAGCTTTTTACTTTTAATGTTGATACAGTTTGAATAATAATTTACTTCAAATCAAATCAAAATGTATTTGTCACATGCATAGTTATTAGAAAGATGTTTAAAACTATGACAGTGTTAAAACATTTAATATTCACCCTCTTCACAAATCCCAGAATGCATCGCGCAACTGGCAACATCCGGTTCACCATTTTCTCTTGTTTATGTCTGTGCCAGCTATGCTACATACACTGTTTACAACTTTATTTAGTAAGTAAATACTTATGTGATATCTACTAGCTTTTGTAACTATATGCAAATAATATTTCTTTGGATATTAAACATATCTTGTTGTGTCAACTTGTATTTTCAATTTATGCAGTGGGTTTTTAGTGTAAACACGCTGTTGCAAGCTATCGTGTTGCATGCTATCAATTCAGACACTTTGGAGTTCACATCTTGCAGGACCTGTCATGGTCCTACCACTTCAGTTCCATGGTGAAGAAGGCCCGTCAACATCTCTACCACTTCTTCAAGCTGCTCATCAAGGTACTGCATAACTTCTACAACTGCACCATAGAGAACATCATCACGGCGAACATCACAGCCTGGTTTGGGAACAGCACCAAGAAGGACATATGGACTCTCCAGAGAGTACTGCGTTCAGCTGAATGTATCATTCAGATAGAGCTCCCTACAAACAGTGCTGGACTAATGCCAGGAAGATTGTGAAGGACCTCAGCCATCCCAATAATGGACTCTTTCAGGAGTGTCGTAGTGGGGTGAAAAGTGGGACCACCGGGTGAGTTACCAGTAAAGCTGGGCGATATGGCCAAAAAATTTATCACAATAATTTTTTTCTATATTGATCAATCTCGGGGCGGCACGGTGGCTTAGTGGTTAGCACGTTCGCCTCTCAGCGCTGGGGTCTTGGGTTCGATTCCCCATCTGAGCGGAGTTTCCATGTTCTCCCCGTGTCTGCGTGGGTTTCCTCCGGGGTCTCCGGTTTCCTCCCACAGTCCAAAAACATGGAGGTCAGGTGAATTGGGTACTCTAAAATTGTCAGTGTGTTTGTGTGTGTGTATGTGTGTGTGTGTCACCCAGCGATGGACTGGCGCCCTGTCCTGGGCTTAGTTGAATGGTGTAATGCCCTGCCCTGCGCCCAGTGAGGGGGTAGGGGACTAACCGCGACCCTAATAAGGATTAAGCGGGTGTGATAATGAATGAATGAATGATCAATCTCGATAATTATCACAATTCACCCTCTTCACAAATCCCAGAATGCACCGCGCAACCGTCAACATCCGGTTCACCATGCTATCAATACTAAGCTACACTATCACGCTGCTTGCCACTCTGGCCTACTCTGAATCTGTCTACTCTCTCCACTGCAGCTTTGTTCATCCAATTAAGCAATTCTCCTGCTTTGTGTTGCAGTCCACAACCAGCTCTTCTGCCTTGTTGACATTAAAGAGGAGGTTATTATCCTGGCACCAGCTTGCCAGGTATTTAATCTCCACCAGGTCTTCTCATAATTGGTGGAGATCAGACCTACCACTACGGTGTCATCAGCAAACTTGATGATGATTTTAGAACTGGAAGTGGCCACGCAGTCGTGAGTGTACAGTGAGTACAGTGGGAGGATTAGGACATATCCCTAGGGGGCTCCGGTGTTAAGGGTAGGGGTGGGTGAGACATGTTTGCCTACCCGCACAGCTTGTGGTCTGTCTGATGTTGGTGATCCAGTGACACAGGGATGGATGAAGTCCCAGATCCAGCAACATGGAGGTGAATTTTGAGGGGATAAACGTGTTAAATGCCGAGCTGTAGTCAACAAACAGCATTTTCACTTAATTACCTCTCCCGGTGTCCAACTGTGTCAGTGTTGTGTGGAGCAGGTGTGTGATGGCATCAGCTGTAGAGTGGTATATATGATATATACTTTTTCGAGATATTCTGTTTTTTATGTGGCACTGTATGTGTCAACAGGCCACCTGCCACAAAGTGCACCCCCTTTATATCTCCACACTTTATTATTCCATCCATGATATTTATGCAAATAATAGTTTTTGTAAATATGCTAGTGTATGTTTCCAAAAAATAATGAGTGAAAAAATATGTTGAGAAAGTTATTTTGTGTGACAATCTTATAGCAATGTATTGCACTAAGACATTCACTTGGGGGCACTGTTGAATCAGCTCAGTAACAGTCCTTCAGGCCAGAGGAGCTCACCAGCTGGGGCTACATTTACGCCTCTTGCGTGTTTCCATCAGGCAAGAGGCTTTTGCCAAAGACATGTCGAGTATTTGTGAGAAAAAATGTGTTTGCATGATAGAACAAAAGTGAGGTTCAGACTATCATAAGACATTTAGGTGTGCAAGCAATATCCAACACTGCGGGTGAAAGCTTTCTTGCAGTAGTGGACAGTTTTCATGCGATTCTTAATTTAAAGGACCATCAGCCCTGATCTTGTGTAGCTCTGCAGTTTAAAATAATGGGAGATCCACCCAGAGCTATTCATCAGTGCCAGGCTTCCCAGGCAAGAGTCTCCAACCTGAACATAGCTGCAGTGCTGTCATATGTAATACAGGTAGCTTGGGATGGGACACAAAGCTTTGGACTCTGTACACTGCCTAGAAAAGGACAACAGTTAAGATCCATTTACATATAATTGGATTTGGCTTATCTTCTATGCTTTAATACTACTCCTCCTTCCTCTCAAATTCAAAGCTCTCCAATCCTATTAGGAAGTCCAAAGAAACCTAACCTGGGTTACACTGAGGACCGAACTTCAAAATACAGTGAATATAATAGGCTGTGCTGCTAATGGGCTTCTTTTTTGAAATCCACACCCCGTTTGCATTAGTTGGCCAGTGAATGCATATTGATTTCAGCAGGTATTGGGTGGTTAATGTTGTGTAAGCAAATTGATCTCGTCTAGGAATTCAAAGGCATATGGACCAGAGCTGGTCGATGATGCTCAATTACACATTTAATACACTACATGTCCAAAAGTTTGTGGACACCCCTTGTAATAAATACACTTACCTACTTTAAGCTGACAGATGCTCACACAGCTTGTCTGGTCCCTGTAGAGAAGTACTGTCAATAGAAAAGGACTAAACATCACCGTATTGGCACCATGCTTCATGCTGGGCGTGGCCTAGAGGAGTATAAAGCCCCCCAGCATTGAGCTGTGCTCTCTGAAATGATGATGCTCCATCCATCACATTTGGGATGAGCTGTAACGACAGTGACTCTCACATAAAACTGACATCACATGCACACCATTTATAGTGGACTAAAAAGGGGCGGGGCTTATGATATGGGCAGCTAAATGCTTAAGTTAGCTTATAAATCATCAAAATTGTAATATTCATTACATATTTCAGGCCTTTTTTTCTTTCAATGTTGATCAGTAAGGCTTATAGATAGAGTTAGGGATGAGGAGGGGTGGTTGCTGAATCTAATCACATCATCACAGCAATGATTAAAACATTTTGAAAGGCCTTCTGTGGACAGTAAAGACAAAAGCATTATACTTATGTCCAAAGAGTGTATCTCAATGTGGTTGTGCCATATTTCCAGGAAAACAACCATCCATGGTTACAGCATCTATTCCTTATATTCTGAGCTTCATTGTATCATCATCATTGCAGCCCTATCCATGGCGCCCGGGGAGCAGTTGGAAGTTAAGTGCCTTGTTCAAGTGCAGGTCAGTCATGACTTGCAGGGGATCGAAGACCAGATCCAAAACCACCAGGTCACAGCTAAAGAATCAGATTGTGCCACATCATCAGATGGATGTGTTCAATTATCATTTTAAGACCTTTGATTTCAGAAAAGAAACAATGAATGAGCAGGTCTCCCAATCCTTTTGTCCATAAAGTTAACTTACAGTTAAGTGTTATTAAGTGATACTGACACTCTGGTCACATTATTAAAATCTTAATAACTTAATATAACAATGATCTTGTGTAGCTTAGCAACAGTTAAGTTAAAATACATGTTACAACAGAGCTGTGTGTATAATCACAATAATAAACTCTAGGTCGTGTGATATTTTTGGCTACTGAGGCTGATTAATGTAAGTGTGTGCATCCTATCAGAATATAGAATTTATGCACTGAAACACTTTCCTGTTGGAATACGCCCCCCTGTTTGTTGTGGAGCACCCTGCCACTCAGTAGTTATAGCTGTATTTGTGCAGGTAAACGACTGTCAGAGAATGAATGAGCCTCCAGTGAAACCTCGGATAGCTGCAGAGAAGAAAGGACAGTTGTTTCTATGAACTGCAGTGATCCATTTGCTTCTCTTTTCTGTAGCTTTTGGCAGTCTGTATAAAGATAGCTCTGAATTCTTGCTGAATCTTGTGCAGTCATTCACACAACAGCGCTTTCTTATTTTAGCTTTAGTTTTAGTGCTCTCGCAGCATTCGCGCTGAACGCTAACGCCGCCATTCAGTCTTTCTGGGTGTAACCACAGTGACTCTCACATGCACACCATCTATAGGGGACTAGGAGGGGTGGGGCTTATGATTGGGACACACCCACATGCAAATCCGATATCTCATGTTATTATAATGTTTAATTGCTGAGTAAAAAAAAGTTAAAGTTTGAGTAAAGGACTATTCAAACAGTGTTTATCTCTCAGAGGTACAACTGCTACATTCGCAGTCAGAAGTGTTTACCTTCTACCCGGAGATTCTACCAGGAGATTTTAGAGCACTTCATGCTTCCATCTGCTGACAAGCTTTAGGAAGATGCAAGACTTAGCATCTGCCCACAGTGCCAAAGCTATACTCTTAAAAGAGATGATTCTTTAAGGGTTCTTTAGTAAAGAAAACGGTTCTATATAGAACCATGAACACCATGTGGATAAAGGGTTCTTTCCATGATGAAAGGGTTCTTCACATTGATGAAAAAAGTGTTGTAGATGGTTCTATACAGAACCTTTTTGAAAATGCTTCTATATAGTCCTCAAAAGGGTTCTGCTGTAGCTACGATGTCAAGGCAACTATAAAGAACCATCTACAGCACATTCATCATCAGTCTGAAGAACCCTTTCACCATGGAAAGAACCCTTTGGGTTCTTTGAGTGTTCATGGTTCTGTGTAGAACCATTTTTGTGCTAAAGAAACTTTGAAGAACCATGTCTTTTTTTAAGAATATGCTACCAAATGGTTTACTGACTATGATGTTATTGTGCTTGATAGGCCAGCCAGCTCATAAGCCATACTGATCAACATTAAAGCAAAAAAGAAAGTTTATGTGTAATTCATTCATTCATTATCACACCCGCTTTATCCTTATCAGGGTTGCAGTTAGTCCCCTACCCCCTCTGGGCGGAGGGCAGGGCATTACGCTATTCAACCAAGCCCAGGGCGCCAGTCCATCGCTGGGTGAACACACACACACGGACAATTTAGAGTAGCCAATTCACCTGACCTCCATGTTTTTGGACTGTGGGAGGAAACCAGAGTCCCCGGAGGAAACCCACGCAGACTCGGGGAGAACATGGAAACTCCGCCCAGATGTGGACTCGAACCCAAGACCTCAGTGCTGAGAGGCGAACGTGCTAACCACTAAGCCACCGTGGCGCCCTGTCCTGGGCTTAGTTGGGATAGTGTAATGCCCTGCCCTGCACCCAGTGAGGGGGTATGATCCTGATAAAGATAAAGTGGGTGGGATAATGGATGGATGGATGACATTGGAGGCCGTTGTGTGTGATGCAGCCACCACCTCTTTTCGAACTATCGCTTGATACTGTACATCGTCACTGGGGAGCCAATGTGCTCGGAGGAAAGCGCAGGATTCCCAGCTCCGAATGGACCAATCAGTAGATGCCTGAGCCAGCGGACATTGCAGTGTGAGTGATAGAAAGAGTGAGAATGGAATTTTTGAATAATAAAATGAACTTTTTCATGATATATGGGTGATTTTCTGGGCCTGTATTGTTATAAAAAAATAGATTAAACTAAGACGTGAATAGTTACACATCCACAGCTTTGCAATTCAAAGTAACTTCATCACTGACACATCAAACCTGGTGTTGTTTTCGAGCTCCACTTTTGTTAGTTCACACTGAGCAGTGATTATATGGAAAATAACGACATCATAAATATCAGAAACACTTTTGAGGATATGACAGCATGCCTCCTAGTTCCCTAATTCAATTACTCTACATATGCTAATGAGGCAGTGAGGAAGCCGGAGAATGGGACGTGACTGGCTGTCACGCGGGAAGCGTGTATAAGGATCCCCTGAGCAAACAGCTTTGTGTTGCTCTAATAAAGAGAGTGTTAGATAGCAGAAGAGGGAGGAATAGACATCGAGAGGAGGTGAGTGAGCACAGAGGAAGCGATATGTCTTTATTAATAAAATATAAAATTAAATTCACACTCTCTCACTCGCCTCGTCTCGTCTCTTTATCTGCCTCTGTTGGTGTGGAGCCAGCAAGGTGGCAAGAGAGATAGCAGAGACTGGGAGTGAGTGGTTATGGAATTGCAGAGCGGGGGGTGGAGGACTCAGATGCCTGTGGTATCACAAACGGATTGGTGCTTATAAAGGTTGCCAGTGAAAACCCACAACCAGCCGGCCTGACTCGACTCCGTACGAGTTGACACTTTTGACTGACAGCCTTTGATACTCTCGTGAGAAGTTTCAGCCGTACTCAAGTTTTCCAATTTCTTTCTAAACTTCTGAAAATGTTCTGCGGATCAGGTTTCAGGTGTACTGATATTCCACAGCTGTCAGTATGAAACCCCGTATCTTAGAAATGCTAATTTTACAGGGGGAAGGATAAAAATGTACATAAACACATTCTATATATCCCGCAGACATCCAACAGGACTTCATCTAGAATTAATATAAAGTTTGTCCACATTTGTTAAAGGAACAATCTCTGTTCAGCCTTCTGCGAAGACTTTACCCTAAATTGTGCTTTCATTTGGAAATCAAGCTCCTAGAGTCTAGGATAGTTTGTAATGCCCTGCCCTGTACCCGGTGAGGGGTTAAGGGACTCTGATCAGGATTAATTATCACTATTATTGCAATTATCATTATTGTTTTACACTAAAGTACAATGTCAGACTTAACTGATAATGCAAATTTATATCAGTAGTCTGATTAGAGGAGGTTGGAACCCTTTTGCGAGTCTTGGTTCCTCCCAAGGTTTCAGCCTCAAGGAAGTTTTCCCTTGCCACTGTAGCCTTTGGCTTGCTCGCAACTGGTTTTGAAATGGTCTGATGCTAATTATATAAAGCTGACAACATCCGTTGTAAAAAGCGCTACATAAATACATTTTGATTGATTGATTTAGCGTATAAAATAATGGATGGATGGATGGATGGGTCCTAGAGTCTGGAATTTGAGTGGAGAGGTACAGACCATGGTTTGGCAGACTGTGATGCTTTGAGTTGCCATGTCATCTGCTGGTGCTGGTCCACTGTGCTTTATCAAGTCCAAAGTCAACACAGCCAGATTTTAGAGCACTGCATGCTTCCATCTGCTGAAAAGTTTTATTAAGATGATAATTCCAGCAGAACAAAACTACTACCAAATGGTTTGCTGACCATGACATTGCTGTACATAAACATATTCTACATATCCAAAAGTCTGTAGACATCCAACAGGTCTTCTTCATCAATAGAGAGTTTGACCGCATTTGCTATAATAACAACCTCTGTTCAGCCTTTTGGGAAGACTTTGCACTAGGATTTGATTGCATTCAGACATGAAAGCATTAACGATGTCAGCTACTAATGATGGATGATTAGTTCTGGATCACAAACTCCACTCTAACTCATTCCAAATTACTGGATGGAGCTCCATCACTCCAGGGAATGCAGTTTCACTGTTCCTCAGCCTAATGCTGGTGCACTTTAGACCCCTCTAGGTGACTCTTATTGGTATTGGACAGGGTGACACTAGATTCACGTGTAGTTACACCCGTGTTTCATTCCACTGACAATGCTTTTCAAACTGTGTATGGAAGTGGCTGCTTGTGTCAGGCATTTACATTACTAATTAGAAGGGGTTTTGGGCATGTACTGATCAGCCAAAACTTTAAAACCACCTCTTTGTAGCTAAACTTATTGTCCATTTTAGCTCCACATAGGATACAGCTGCACTTTGTAGTTCTACAATTACAGACTGCAGTCCATATGCTTCTCTGTATACTTTGTTGGCCTGTTCTTCAATGATCAGGACCCCCACAGAGGTGATGGTTCATTCTCAGCACTGCAGTGACACTGATGTGGTGGTGGGGTGTTAGTGTGCTGTGCTGGTATGAGTGGATCAGACACAGCAGAGCAGTTCTTTTATTGTGGAACTACAAAATGCATCCACATGGTCAGTGGAACTGATAAAAAAGACAACGAGTGTAAATATTTGAGTGTAGGTTTTAATGTTATGGCTGGTCAATGTATATCGTAAAATGAAATGCTCACACAGTGTAACTTTTTGATATGGTAGCAATGCAATATTTGTAAAATAATTTGTATATAAAAGCCTATAACTTGAGCTGTGAATGTATTTTTGCTGTGAATGTATTCTTGGGTCAAGTCTAAACCACAGAGCAGATTTCTACTGATGTGCCAGTGTTATCATTATCTTGCTCATTCTTGTGATGTAAACATAATGTATCTGGAATGCATACTGTAGTAATTCTTTATATGAATTCACATTGAGTTTAAAATAAAACAGTGTCTATGAGGTCTCATGACATCTCCTGTTGCTCAGATGTTTCTCTTGAGTAAGACCTCAGTAATCTCACGTCTAGCGGTGGTAATCCAGGTCCAGAAAGTAAAATCCACCCCAGGATTTTGTTTCAACTGCCTTGTTGGTTCTGCTGCAGATATGCTGCAGCGGAGACACAGATGAAGTTGGAGCAAAATCATGGGATGGATTTTTACTTTCTGGACCTGGATCACCCACCTCTACATTTCACAAGTTCTCAATTAAGTCTCACAATGTGCTCAGATTTTTCATAGTAACACCCATGATAGAAATTTCAACTTGAACTCAATTACGTCTTGAATGCCCTACCCAGTGCAAGGTGGATGAATGGATGGATGGACTTCACTATTTCTCATTCAGGACTGCAAGTCTTCTCAGTTTTGATCCTATAACTATAATATTTTACTGGGCCAGAAGAATATCATGTCTCATTTTTGTCTCATGGAGCCATCAAAGAGCAACATTTGAGCAATAACACCTTCCTCAGGGTGAAGTGACCAGCTGCTGGGGATTGAAAGGTTTGTAAAGTCAGGATTTTCACTTCTAGCTTGTTTGGAGACTTTCTTACTTTGTCTCCAGTAAGTGAAATGCCGTTTAGAGCTCAGGTCAGGTAATTGACTTGGCCTGCTGAGAACATCCCACTTCTTGGCCTTGAAACCGATCAGCCATAACATTAACACTTGTATCTATGCTTTGTTAGCCTTCTTTCATCTTCTTCTTTAATGGTCAGGACCCACACAGAGCTGGTGTGATTTAGGTGGTGGACCGTTCTCAGCACTGCAGTGACACTGATGTGGTGGTGGTGTGTTAGTGCATGCTGGTATGAGAGGACAAGACTGAGTAGGGCTGCTGATGTTTTTATTTATTACATTTTTTATCCCTTTCTCAATGTGGTAGTAGCCAATTAACCCATCCCATCCACTAGGGGGCTCTCCCCATCACTTTGCACTGTCCCTTTGGGTGAAGACTTGCACACGCCTGCTCTGCTGCATGTGATGCAGCCACCACCTCTTTTCAAACTACCGCAGATACACCGTCACTGGGGAGCGAATGTGATTGGAGGAAAGCGCAGGACTCCCAGCTCTGAATGGACCAATCAGTAGACGCCAGAGCCAGCATACATTGCAGTGAAGATGTCATCTACCCGCCCAGAGAGAGCACGGCCAATTTTTGCAACAAGTTAGGTGTGTCTAATAGAGTGTACAGTGAGTGTTTAAAATCTCCAGCAGCTTTGCTGTGTGTGATCCACTCCAGCACACACTAACACACCACCACCACATCAGTGTTGCAGTGCTGAGAATGATCCACCACCCAAATAACACTTGCTCTGTGGTGGTCCTGATGATTGAAGAACAGGGTGAACAAAGAACAGAGAAACAGATGGACTACGGTCTGTAACTACAAAGTGCACCTGTACACAGTAAATCTGCCAGTGTTAAATCAACACTATTAGAGTTAAATTAACACCGAGGGTGTCAAAATGTAACACTCCTAGTGTTAATTTAACTCTAATAGTGTTGATTTAACACTGGCAGATTTACTGTGCTCAGTGGAGCTGATAAAATGGACAATGCGTATAGATACAAGGTACGTGAACCTAATGCCTATCCCTGAAATAAACCTGACACAAATCTTGTTCCATCCCTATCTTTGACCCCATGAGCTAAGAAGCAGATTTCTTATCAGTTGCACTGTAGATTTGTATGTCAGAGTCCTTCATGCTCAGCGGGTCAATCGGACCTTACCAGCAGAAGATATCAAGAGTATGCTATCCAATAAGGCGAGACAAAGTGGGGTATTACATTGGAAAGCACTTAGCTATGTTAATAGATAAACTGCCTTGGATCAATATGACACAATCATTGTACACAGATGCTGACTGATGAGCACAGTGGAGGAAGTGTCATTGTTCTGCCACTCCTAACAATGCAATTCAAATGGGATCAAATAGATTCAGTAATAGCACAACAAATCAGATCCATCGCCCTCATTCCTTCTGTAACAAGGCTCTACGGGCTTATAGCCAAACACCTTACAACATATCGTTCAAAGTCTCCAATAACTGGAAGCCTTTCTCTGACTTTACAGGAAAAGCTGCTTTGTTTATCTGTAAAGGCCATTTTTTTGGACTGTTGTGCAGCTGTTACTGTTGTACTCGCTTGACTAATGTATTTGGTACAGTTTGGTGGGCCTCTATGAAGAAGTCCAATGGCTATTTAGAGTTGGGTATTTTATACCAACAAGCACATTTATTATTAGAGCATGACGGAAAGGGCTTCCATCGTCCACTGAGCAGCAGTATACAGGGGCATACAGCGCTGTTTTGTTGCCAGGACCCCCTTCAGAGCTGATAAGAGTGGTAGAGCAGGAGGTGGCTGCAGCCCTGGAGGTGGATGTGTTATTAGAGAGAGCTCTACTGGACACGCTGCTGTGCTCATAAATCCTCACAGTTATCCAAGAGCAGTGAACAAGAGAGACGGACAGCCCCAGGGCCACAGACCCCCACTCTTCCACTAAATCACTGCTTCTCTGGAGTACACCCCCACCCTGGCCTGATCCCCAAACCCACAGAGACAGTTGTGGCCTAATAAAGCCCCTGACGGAGGAAACCCTGCTCCAGGCCTGCAGCCCTGCTCATCAACATTCACTTCTATGAGACGACCTTTATTGCTCCAGCTGTTATGGATGTTTAATACACGTCAGAGTGACTTTAGATTACAGTATATGAACCTTTTGTTGGTAAAACTGTTCCTGCACTCTTAAATAGAAAGGCTCCATAAGTGGATGTGATGTGCGCTATAGGAACAGCTCACTATAGAAGTTTACATGTAGTGTACAAGTTTAAAAGGATTCTTCACACTTGCATGTACAAAAATGACATAAATAGTCCAAAAGCTTAAAAAGTTCAGTCCAACTTCCATGACATCACTCCAAATACCTATTTTGGCAACTGTATTTTTTTTAATTAATTTTTGCCAATTTTCTCCCTTTCCCAATGTGGTTGTCGCCAAATAACCCAACCCATTAGTGGCTCTACCCATCACTTTGCATTGTCCTTAACTCAAGGGGGGTGAAGACATGCACACGCCTCCTCCGCTGCATGTGATACAGCCACCATCTCTTTTCAAACTAATGTTTGATACACCGTCACTGGGGAGCCAACACGCTCGGAGGAAAGCGCAGGATTCCAAGCTCCAAATGGACCAATCCTGAGCCAGCGGACATTGCAGTGAGAGTGATAGAGAGAGAGAGAGAGAGCGCCATCTACCCACCCAGAGAGAGCACTGCCAATTTTTGCTCTCTTGGGCCCCGGCTGTTGATGGCAAACGGCATGACCGGGATTCAAACTCACAATCCTCTGGTCATAGTGTCAGCGTCTTAGCCTGCTGAGCCACTCGGAGCCCTGGCAACTGTACTTTTAATTAATTAAAAATATTATAATAAATTCCTGCTTGTGGAAATGTTTCCATGTTTGCATTCCAGACTAAGCTTCTTTAGTTCAGAACTGCCGCTGCATGCTAACATACACTAGAATTCAATAGTCACCCAAAATAACCATGTAGATGTGGTCAAAATACATCATCAAAAACGTCTCTCAACCTGCTCAGAGTACCTCCAGATCTTAATCAAGGTCTCACAGCCTTATATCGATGTGGTTTAGGACACAGAATAACTTACTGTGAACTATATTAACAAACACTTGGTACCAGGTACCAACTTGGATTTAGCACTGGAGTGGCACAAACGATTATTGAATGTACTAATCAAGTCAGTCGTAGATATATAAGAATAAGCTGCAGTGAATATCGTACACTTTCAGTGTGTTTATTAAACATTATAAAGCCTAGTGAGAACACTTCTTCTCAAACTGCCTGTTAAACGACCCACTTTCACTGACCTACAAGCTGTGCACATTTACTTTACTTTATAGTTCATTGTGGCTACAAAAATAGCTTTGATAGCTTTCAAAAAAGATCTTCAGTAATGTCACAGCAGAGAGTTTCATACAACAGAGTAGAATAAAAAATTAACAGAAATGCTGTTTAAGTCACATGCCTGTGAACCCTATAAGGCCAAGTTGATCAAATCTGATGCAAAAGGATTACATATACAGTGGTAACCCTACTTACGAGCATCCCCACTAACGAGTATTACAGGTAACGAGTCGAGATCTCGGAATATTTTTGTTCCAGGTAACGAGTAAAATTCCAAGTAATGAGTAGCCTAAATTAGTTCAAATATGCCAACCGCTAGGGGCGCGGTAGTCGTAGCATCCCCTAGATGCTAGCGTAGAAGAAGAGGTCAGTCATTACCTTTGACTGCTGTCCAGTGAAAGTGAAAGTGACACAAAGAAAGCAAAAGGTAGTGAACAAGAAAGTTAGATACATTTTACTTTTCATATGATAAGTGTAACCATGCCATACACGTACGCCCGTCCTCCTGTCCTCCTTAGCGGCCAGTCTACACGAGCACCGTCGTCGTCTCGTTTATGTTTTAAAAACCCATATAAACACATTATTTGCATATAAAAGTATACTGTATATTGGCTGGCTGACACAGATTAATCAGTTTTACATGTATTCTTATGGGGAAAATGCATCCAGCTAACGAGCAAACCAGCTAACGAGCTCGGCTCCTGCACGGATTAAACTCATAAGTAGGGTTACCACTGTATATGCGATAATAGGGTCACTTTGTTTATCACAGGATGTCCCCCATGGTTTTTTTATGTGCAACAGAACCATGACTCAGAGTTTTCAGATTTTTCTTTGCTAACTCAGAGCTTGTCTGATCATTTTTTTTGTCCTGTTCATAAGCAAATTTCTGCTACCAGCCATATTTAGTCTTAGAACCATATAGACAATGTATAGAACCATTAAATCAAATCTCAAGCTAACAAATGTTAAAGCTTTTGAAGAGACGTGAATGGAAAATGATCAGTTTTTTTTACACAAGAACAATAAGTGCTTATTAAAAACGTGACGATAATCACAGCTATGGGTCTAATGAACTGTGATCATAACTCATTAACTCATCATAACTCAGAAACTCACTCGTCCTGTAGTTATCTTCATGCCAAGCAGGAGTCTCATCACTGAAGAGACGTGTACGTTGTTAAAAACTGATGTTCCTCTGATAAACTAATCCATTAGGTCTAGAGTTACGTTTTTAAGACCTCTTTCAATCAACGTGATAATTAATAATTATTTATTACTAAAGAAATTATAGAGAGAGAGAGCACAGAACCACTATGTCAGTCACTGAGAATGTGCCATCATCCAAATGATACCTGCTCTGTGGTGGTCTATTGGGGGTCCTGACCAATGAAAAACAGACTGAAAGGAGGCTAACAAAGTAAACAGAGAAACAGATGGACTACAGTCTGTAATTGTAGACCTACAAAGTGCTCCTGTATGTCAGTGAAGCTGATAAAATGGACAGTGAGTGAACATAATGAAGTAACCAGTGAGTGTATTAAACGCTTTATATAATTAATCTGTCTAAACAATCGTAAGCATTTGTAGGATTGTGATTCATCTTAATTGTTTCCCATCATAACTGCTTCTCTCCTTGTATTTCATTTCTGCTCAGGTCCTGACAAAGCTCTTATTACAGGTAACAGGATGTTTGGTTCTGACAAAGAGATAAAAACAAACGCTTCGCAATTACATTCATGTGGTTATTTCTGTTGCTTATATAATTAATTTCTCTGTTGTGCTAATTATGTGTTCATTTGTTTTGTATTTGACTAAATGCCATTTGTTGTTAGAATGATCAAGTGTGATAATCAACACCAGCTCCAAAGCCTTAGAACAGTAGCGTTCTATAGAATACCTTTGGGTTTGACTATTTATGCTTTAGCTAACCAAGTGTTAGCATAGACTGTGCACTCTTTTGAAAATGGTTCTACATAGCAGCAAAAGAGGTTCCTCTATTATTACAAGCTTGATACAGCAGAACCCTTTTGGGGGGTATGTAGAACCATCTACAACACTTACCTCATCAATCTGAAAAACCCTTAAACACTATCCACTGAAAGGGTTCTTTGAGTGTTCCTGGTTCTAAGGAGCAATTTTCTTTACTAAAACACCCTTGAAGAACCATCTCTTTTAAGAGTGTAATTTTTTTAATTGAGCAATAACATCAAAGGCTTTAAATAATACAATTTACATGTCTCCTCAGTGATGAAACTCCTGCATTAAATGACTACAGGAGTGAGGTTCTGGTTGTCTGTATCACATGATCATACACTGCCTGGCCAGAAAAATGGTCACCACTTGGATTGAACTAAGCAAATAGGTAAGAGCTTCTTATTGGTTAATAACTGCATGGGTGATTGTGTTTCAGCTGTGAACAAGTTATTTAACCCCTAAATGATGCAGTGAATAGCTTCTCATTTGTTAAACATCCATGTCAAAAGACATCCTGTGGTTGTAGAAAAGATGTTAATCTGTTTCAGAAGTGTCATTATTATTGGCATACAGCAGAGAAAACATCTAAGGAGATGCTGAAACGACTAAAATCGGGTTAAAAAGTGTCCAACACCATTAAAAAGTGGAAAAGCATTGGGGGAAACATCATCTTCGAGGAAGGCATGTGATTGTGATAATTGTGATCAGTGATCACTTAAATGTTTGGGGAAAAATTACAGTAGAACTCAGGGATATGTTTAATAGTGAAAGTAAAAACATTTCCACACACACAGTGTGAAGGAAACTCGAGGGATTGGGATTGGATAGCCTTAAGAAAACCGTTTATCAGTGAGGCTAACCATGAAAAATGTCTTCAATTTGCTAGAGAGCATAAAAATTGGACTCTGGAGCAAAAGAAGAAGGTCATGTGATCTAATGAGTCCAGATTTGCCATGTTCTAGAGTAATGGGTGCATCAGGGTAAGAAGAGAGGTGGCTGAAGTGATGCACTCATTATGCCTAATGCCTACCGTACAAGCCTGTGGGGGCAGTGCTATGATCTGTGGCTGCAGTTGATTGGTTCTAGGTTCAGCAACGTTATGTGCCCAAAGAATGAAGTCAGCTGACTACTTGAATATACTGAATGACCAGGTTATCCCATCAATGGAATTTTTCTTCCCTGATGGCACAGGCAAAATCCAAGATGACAATGCCAGGAATCATCTGGCTCAAATTGTGAATGAATCCAGACCTGAACCCCATTGAGAATCTTTCTGATGTGCTGGAGAAGACTTTGCTCAGTGGTCCGAATCTCCCATCATCAGTACAAGCAAAAATGAATGCAGAAATAAATGTGACATTGCAGAAACTTGTGGAAACAATGCCAAAGCGAATGTCTGCCAAAATCAAGGTTAAAGGTGGTCCAACAAAATATTTCAGTGTGTGACCTTTTTTTTGGCAGTTAATGAACACATTATAATTTATTCACTTATTCACTAATTTATTTATTCTTATTATTATCCTTAAGACCTGTTTCTGTTGTATTACATTGTGAGTTTGAATATAAACGATTTACAGTTATATCAGTAACCAAGTAACCTGAGGGTTCGAGTCCTCATCTGGGTGGGTTTCCTCCAACAGTCACTTCTTCTCAATCCATGAAGCCTGTTGCACATCCTGCGTGTGTTTATAGCCTGATTATCCTCATGCAGCGCCATCTGCAGGAGCCTGAAGTTACTACCACCTTTAACACACCATAATTTTGATATGACTTTGTATATAATGTATAGTTCAGAATATTCATTCATTCATTCATTATCACATCTGCTTAATCCTTATCAGGGTCGTGGTTAGTTCCCTACCCCCTCACTGGGCGCAGGGCAGGGCAGTACACTATTCAACTAAGCCCAGGACAGGGCTGGGTGAACACACACACAGACACATACATACACACACATGGGCATTTTTAGAGTAGGCAATTCACCTGACCTCCATGTTTTTGGACTGTGGAAGGAAACCGGAGATCTCGGAGGAAACCCACGCAGTCTGCGTGGGTTTCCTCTGGGATCTCCGGTGGAAACTCCGCCCAGATGTGGACTCGAACCCAAGACCTCAGCGCTGAGAGGCGAACGTGCTAACCACTAAGCCACCATGCCGCCCAGTTCAGAATATATGATTCTGATTTCTGGGTGAACTATTCCTCTAAATGCTGTGTGTGTGTGTGTGTGTGTTATTTCCTGAGGACTTAACAGTGAAAAGAAAAAGACAGCCAGCATTAGGCTAATGTGGGGAAAAGGGCAGAGTCAGGAGTATTTACAAAAATTAGATGCACTTTACCTTTCTTAAGAGCCCTGCTGTGTTGTGCTGACTCTGCTATGTGTGTGTGTGTGTGTTTGTGTGTGTGTGTGTGCGTGCATACTCCAGATAGCACACTCCTACAGCACAGCAGTGTCACTGGGAGCTGGTGCTGATGGCTATGGCTGGGCTGTTTATCTCGGCTCACTGTTGGATGACTGTGTCCAGCTTCCCTGCCTGGACAGACCCAAACAACGGTCAAAAAACAGCCTCCCCTCAAAAGGTCACACCTCTTGTTAGACTCAGTGGGGCTCAGAGACACACACCGAGCAGAGAAAATAACACGCTTCAGCTCTTCTCTCTCTCTGTGCTCAAACGCACACACGTACACTGACCACACACTGGCGGAAAAGAAAAGGCTCGCTTTGACCCAGCAAAGTCTCTTAAGAACTAAAGCAGAGATGAGATACCAAGACAAGGGCATTGCAGACAGACACAAAAACAGCACCTAGACTCCCTTCAGACAGACCAACAAATATATAAATAAATGATAAACAACAACAAGAAAACCTAAAGCTGATTGCGTACAAATCGACCTTGTTCCCTCTCCTCGAGCCGGCAATGCAGTAGACTGGCTGGAGGCATGGAGTCAAAAGAGAAAGTGAAAGAGAAAGAGAGTAAGGGTTGAAAAGCACATTGCAAAGGACTGCAGACTCACATCAGAAAAGGCTTTACAATCCTGTACTGACTGTGAGGTTGAATTCAGGACATGTTAGCCTCAGTCAGGACTTGCCCTTTAACTTAAAATAATAACTATTAACATGACTTAATATAACTTGTCTAACTTAGATGAAAGTAGGGCTGCTCACCTACATCTACAGCTGTCAATCAGCGCTCACCTATACGTACCTCTTGCCAAACTCGGACCCTCATCATTACTCACCACCATCAATTACACTGAAGTAGAAATGGACTCCTGCTAGCAATAATCAGACTGATGCTGATGCACTTTAATTTGACCCCATATTGATGCAGTTATCACTATTATTAATATCATTAGTTTTACACTATTACACAATGTCAGACTTAACTGATGATGTAAATCTATATCAGTTGTCTGATCAGAGGAGGATGGATCCCCTTTGCGAGGTCTTGGTTCCTCCCAAGGTTTTTACCTCCAACCTTGAGGGAGTTTTCCCTTGTCTCTGTCGCCTTTGGCTCGCTCTCATCAGGTTTTGATTCAAATTGTCTGATGCTAATTATATAAAGCTGCTTTGTGACAACGTCCATTGTAAAAAGCGCTATATAAATACATTTTGATTGATTGATTGATTGAGTCATACATTTAAGACATGATTTTTGTCCATTTTTGTCAATATAAAACAACATATTTTAAGACTTTTTATGTTTTAATGTTGATCAATATGGCTTGTAGCTCATGTTAATCAGTAATTTATTAGAATATCTTACAAACCTGGGCTAATGAGAAAAAGAAGTGGTCTATTGCTTAGTGCAAAGTTCTCTTTTCAGATGAAAGTTTTGCATTTAATTTAGAAATCAAGCTCTTAGAGTCTGGAGGAAGAGTGTCATTCTAATGATATAATTCTTGGACTTTAACAGATTCAACTCAACTGTCAAAGGACTGTTTGTATGGACTGTGGGGAAACAGGCATTAAATATAAAAGATATGATGTCACTTCCTTCCACACACCGCTCAGGCCAGACAATGATGGAAGAGATTGAGTACTATCTCTGCATGATGCCACCATAGACCAGATGCCCACCGACGACCAACTACTGTGACCTGCTACAGATGCCCTACACTACTGACCACATTCAAGTTTCTATGGACTTTACTGCTACCTTTATCATCATTCCTGTTTCATTACTGTCACCATATCAGTACAGCTGAACACTACAACAGCATCACAGGACTGTGTGACTGTATCAAGAACTTATAATTAGTAGACCAGAGGAAGATGGGTCCCCCATGTGAGTCCAGTTCCTCCCAAGATTTCTTGCCACTGTCGCCGTTGGCTTGCTCACTGGGGCTTCTGTGTTTTGTTATTATTATCCCAGTAAAGCTGCTTTGGGATGTCAGTTGTAAAAAGCACTTGACTTGAATTGACACCCTTAATAACAATCATTAACATATTTCAATTAACTATTTCTGGCAACAGCTGCAATGTAACATGCAACCACTGCAAGCCAAACATACACTATTTACTTTGATTCAGAAATCCGACCACATCAGTGTCACTGGTGCTGATATAGATCCATCACCCGAATAATACATGGTCTGTGCTGGGCCTGTGGAAGTCTGTCCATTGAAGAACAGAATGAGTCTGCAGTGAGTGTAGTTTTAATGTTATGGCAGATCAGTGTGCAGACCAGAGGAAAATGTAAAATATGATAAAAAAATTACTTTCTTAGAAAGTCTTTTCTTAGTCTTGTATGGTCAGGGCTACATGTGTCAATCTTTAGTGAGCCAGTTTTACATAAAGGTGTGTGTGTGTGTGTGTGTGTGTGAGTGTGTGTGTGTGTGTGTGTGTGTGTGTGTGCACGCATTTGACTTCTGATCTGCATGATCCGTCGGCATGTTTTCCTTCCCTGCTGTGTGTGTATGGGCCGGTTAGTGGTGAAGCCCTGCTGTCCTGGCCTTTATCCTGGTGACATTTCCACAGTCACGCCTGTCACCACTCACACAAGGGGGCGAGTGACACTGGGCCAGTGTGAAATGTGTGTCCCTCGCTTTATGAAGGAGGGGGGCACTCATTTATGCTCTGGCATGAACACTTCAAAGCCCTTAACTTTACATTTCTTTTATTCTAATTCTGTGTTAATGTGTGTGTGTGTGTGTGTGTGTCCATCCAAAAGCTGCTCCCAAAAATGTGAATAATTAAATTTTATTGTGAAAAATTGTTTTATTCTATATTCTGACTGCAGGTAAATCAGATCTTTAGAGATGACTGTCTACACTGTTGCTTGAAAATGATCAGATCAGATTTGCATGTCCGCACATCACAAACATATCTGACTTTGATGTGGTCATTGCTTGTTATGTTTTGAGTGATGCAGAAGGCACTTCAAAATCCGATTTGAGCGTCCAGAACACCCAGACTGAGACAAAGCTGTACTAATCGAATATCATTAGTAAAAAACAGATGTTGGGTTTGGCTGTCGTGACTATCAAAAATCAAACTGGATACAATCTAGACATGCCAGAAATCTGATTTGAGCTAGCAGTCCGAGCATAGCCTTAAGGTTAGGGACAGGGTAATGGTTAGGACAGAGATTTAGGATAAGGATTAGGGCAAAGTTTAGAGTAATATTCAGATTAAAGTAAAAATTTGAGCAAGGTTAGGCCTGAAGGAAATAGCTGGGGTCTCCTGGGATATAGCAATTTTGATGGTAACAGGAATGCACTTTCAGGGCTTTGAATTTGTATATGGGTGTGTACAAAAATGGGAAAAAAGTCAGGCACAAAAAAACTTGATTTACATCATTTTATTGTAACTTTGAAAAATATTTTGTATTAAATAATCAATAAACTCTTGTCATGGCTATGTCAGGACATATGGTCGATGTTTGTGGTTAACAGCATGCTGTAGAAAGACATTGTCACTTATTTCCGTAACATTGCAAAGGATTTGATTGGTCGAGGATGTTCGACACGTGTGTTTTTGCAAATTTCTGTGATCATTGAATCACAAAAAATGTGTCAAAAAATGAACAGACTAGATAGCAACCACACTCTTATAAGCACAACGACCCACGGCACAATGACCAACGACTCAAAAATGTGTGTAGTGCGAACCTGGCATTACACATTTTATTGGGCCTACCTCCCTTCACATTTTCTCAAATTATGTGGATGATTTGGGAAAATTGACCACTTCATTTAAAAACAATCCGGAAAACTTTTAGGCATGGATTAAGGTCAGGAAAGGTTAGGAATGGGGTAAGGGTAAATGTAAATTTTAGGGTAAGGTTCTGGGTTAGGGGTAAAGTCTATTAAACATATTTATATGACCACTGATGCCAAACTGTACCATATGTAATTTCAGAACTGAGTCAGTGGGTGATTATTGGACCTCATGCTATAAAGCTTATCTGAACATGAGCCAGTGAAATCCTTGATATCTGCCGGCTCCACTCACATCAAACCACTCATGTGGACAATGTGTATAAGAGAGAGAGAGAGAGAGAGAGAGAGAGAGAGAGAGAGAGAGAGAGAGAGAGAGAGAGA
>BRDA01008594.1:33498-44340 GCA_036984385.1 Crenuchus spilurus | reverse complement strand
GAGCTCCCCCTAGTGTCAGTGTCACCACTCTAAAAGCAAATGTCTGATAAAATGGCAACCAAACTGCAGGTAACTTTTTCTCAAAGCAGTCCTAGTTTTCAGAGTTCAGAATATTATTAGTAATAATATAACCACTGTTGGCTTGGAGTGCGTGCTCAGTTTTAGTGAGCTAACACTTTTCTTGTTAACTGGTTCACTGTCTTGTGTTGATTGCTCTGTACCATTCACCTGAGTCAGTATTCCTCTTTAGCATCAATGGGCACCACTGATATGTTGTTGGAAGGCACTCAATGTACCAGAAGTCCATTCTCAGTAGGCCTTCACTTCAGCAGCTCTAGAACATCCCACAAAGTTAGTGGTTCTGAGATTGTACTACCACCATGTTTAACTGGTGTAATGGTATCTTATCATTACGCCCTTTGGACATCATGCACATCACTTGTTGTTTGATAATATGAGTTTAATTGATTATATTTGATTATAAATCAAATGTTACAAGTCAGTAATATATGAATATATGATTAGATGTCTAAAATGAATGATGTAAGTCAGATGGATGTTTTGTGTGTTTAATGTGAGTGTCATTGGCTACAGACACTGAAACACTTCACATTTCTTCTGCTAATTGTGAGACGATCCCTAACACTGCAGCCACCGGAGCACAAACACAAAGCTGTATTCTGGCTTCATCATAACAAGTGTAGTTTAGTAAAGGTTGTGCTTGTAGTTTGTTGTCTTCTTCCATTTCACCACCAAACTGTAACTGTGCTGGTGAATCTGTGTTTAACTGGTGAGAAAAAGCACAATTCTGAATTATTCTGAAGGTTGACGGGTAGATCCCTGGGCAGGTCATGACTGAAGTGCCTTTGAGTAAGGCAGCTAACCCCCAACTCTAAGTTGCTCTGGATAAAAGTGTCTGCTAAATGCCTCAGATGTAAATAAATATGGCTGGTTTGAACTGGCAAGAAAAGTCCACAGCTAAAGTACTCTTGAGCAAGGCACCTAACCCACAACTGCTCCAGCTGTACATGGATAGGTAAATTGATCTCCAATGAGATCACTAATAAATGCCTCTTAAATTTGTCCATTTTTATATGTAAGCTAAACACAGCTGCTCCCTGTGACACCAGCAGTGTTCTAGAATGTAGAGTTTCTGTCCAATCAGAGTGCTCGATAATGTCAATGCCCTTTCAGATTTTTTGATGCATGTGCCAAGGTCAACCTGTTTTATCTCTTTTATGTCATGTTTTGTTGAGGGACACTTGTCACCTGGACTATAAATTGGCCTCAGAAGGTCCCTGGTGATCAGTCTGGGGTCACGGCTTTGAGCCTACGGCAAAGAGAGATGCTGGCACATCACTTAAGGTGGTCTGGGACCCCCCACCTCCTCCTCAACCCTTGATATCTGTAATGGTTTAACTTGGGTTAAGATTAGGAATCAAATTTTTGAGGTATAGTCTTTCTGTATTATGTGCATTAGTCTTATCTGACTGACCACATTTGGGCGGAGCCTAATGTGAATTGTCGCTTTAAGGCTTTCTGAATCTGCTCTCCGGCAGCAGGGTCACCTGGGAAATGCTAGTGAAATGGAGTGAGATATTGCAGGAAGTGTGTGACCGTGACCTGTGCTCCAGTGCACAATCCTCATCTGTACACAGACTGCAGGATCAGTGCTCTGCAGTCTGATCTGAGCTCAAAGATATGCAGCAGATTGAGAAATCTTTCATTATTACCTTAAAAAAAGAAGAACAGCTTCTCCTCCAGGCCTGCAGGTGGCAGTATTGGTGTTATTTGAACAGCTCGTGTAATTTAGGCTGAAACTCTGCAGGTGGGAAGGATGTTCTCAATAAATAATAAAATGCAGAGAACAAGTGCGATCAGGAAAGGTTTGGTGCTGACATTGCGGATTGTGTAAATGTTAATGAGGATGACAACAGAAATATATTTACAATTGACAACCAAGCGCCACCCCTAAAATGTGTTCTTTTGCATAAAACAAGAAAAATCACCTTCAGTCTAATGAAAAACAGTAAGCAGAGGAGAAATTCCTTAATTAAGTAAAAACAAATAATCTGGTTAAGGCTGTCTTGATTATGAAACTATAACTGATGACTGAGAACTGATGAAAAACATGAGGGCAGAATCAAGCTTGCTCTGGAACGTGGCCCATTTTAAGAAAACACTTGGCTACTAATTAAAAAATAAAGTAAAAACACCTAACAAACACTAAACAATCAGTGAATAAATAAGCGCAGAGGAGGTGGAAAGGTGTGGTGCACACACGCTTCCACTGCACTTGAAAGGAGAGATGAAAAATTGAAGCTCTGAAAATAAACAAAACTTACCTCAAGGAGGCTAAAGGTAGAGGCTCTACACTTTCCTGAGGCACACTGCCAACTAGAGTGGGTGTAAAAAGATCTCTAGGGGGCCTAAAGTGAAAAAGCCTCCCTGACAGAACTGCTACCTTGGAAATTAGCATCCTTGACATAGTGAAACTAGACTGAGAGGAGGCCAGGGACTGGGAAACAGAGATATAGGGGACAGAAATTGGGGCAGAGCAGGACCCCTACGAAAACCTGTGTACAGATGAGGAATCTGGAACAAATTAAATTAAATGGCTCCACACTAAACTACAGTGCTGGAGCCTTTTAGAAACCTAGTAACCAGCTGAATGTAATGAACTGGTTGCTGGCTCTAATCAATAAGGGGAAAGAGACTCGCCCCAGTGACCAAAGGGCTGAACTGGAGGAGGAAGTATCCCACAAGGCCACGGATTGCCGGAGGCAATGTTTATATGTATACAGTTTAACTACTGTACAAAAGTACATGCTCCTGGATATACTTGGATATAAAAAGTATTAGGTATTTATTTTAAGATTATGTATGTATAGACCTGCGTACAGTTTGGTTCTGATGATGTGATGACTGGAAAAATGGGCTCTGCAGATGGTCAGTTCTTCAGGTTATAGAATTTGCACAATGAACATTTTTGTTTTAATAAACTACTGACAACATCACTTCCAAATCCAAATATTCTCATTTAAAGCATTTATTTACAGAAAATGAACAACTAGTCAAAAGAACAACAAAGATGCAGAGATTTCAGACCATGAATAATGCAGTAAAGAGTTATTCACTAGGGCTGTAAGAAAATATCGTTACACTTGAGTATCACAATATTATATTTTGTTATTCTGTACTGATTCTCAAAAACACTTTTTAATGGCTAGTTTTAAAAAGTAGTGCTATGTTGTTGGATGTTACATAGACTGTGAGAAATGCTAATGCAGATCCCTCTGTTCTTGCATACGATCATTTGTCTTATTATTTGCTATATATATTACAATATCACAATATATTGATTAAAACAATTACAAAGAAGGAGATTAGGGCACTCGGTGCAATGTGAAAGGGAAGGTTTGTAACACTCAACTTGGCTTCTGTTTGCAGAGGAAGTCCCGCCCTTCAATAAATAGACCCAATCAGCTTGCTGGTGACAACATGAAGCCCCGCCCTCGTTATTGAGAGCTGTACAAGCTAGACCAACTCCAAAAAAGAGAGATTTTTAATCAGATTTGGTCTGATATGCTTTTGAGACAGTAACTTTACTTTTAATTTGGAGTGTTTTGGTCTCTTCCCATTCAAAGAGAGTCTGAGTGGAAAAAAACTGCCCGGCAACGATGCAAAGATGAACATCTTTCCTATAAGAACTTTGATCATAATCCCTGAATCATGATACATGTTGTATCAACAGATTCTGTCCAAGAGTTCAGTTAAACAACACAATACTAAGGTTTGAACTTAATATTTGGTGAATATCCTGTTCAACAGTCTTTATGCCACTCCTGGAGCTGAGATCAGGCTTTGATTGATAACTCTTGATCATATTTCAGACGTTCTGCGTAAGGTTCAGGCTGGAGATTGGGTTCGATGTATTGAGATGTCTTCACCATCACAGACAAACACTGAGTGATGAGCCTAGTTTGACAGGGATGGGCCATCATGTTCCTTTCAATCCAGTACTGAGTCATTCCCATACTAATATCCTGATACTGTTAACATTGGAATTTTGGGGCTCTGAGTGGCTCAGCGGGCTAAGACGCTGACACTATGACCAGAGGATCGCGAGTTCTAATCCCGGTCGTGCTGTTTGCCATCAACAGCCAGGGACAAAAATGACGGTCACACTGCAATGTCCGCTAGCTCAGGCGTCTACTGATTGGTCCATCGGCACTGGGGATGCTGCGCTTTCCTCCGAGCGTGTTGGCTCCCTAGTAACGGTGTATCAGCGGTAGTTAGAAAAGAGGCGGTGGCCTCATCACACGCATCAAAGGAGGTCTTCATCCTCCTAGAGTCAGGGACATTGCATATTGATGGGGAGAGCCCCCTAGTGGATGGGATGTGTTAATTGGCTACTACTACACTGGGAGGGGGAACATTAAAACTAGAAAAATAAATTAAAAGAAAAAAGAGATTTTGTTTGATTTTTATGATCAGAACCAGAACACGTGGACGTATGATGGTTATATAGGTCAGCAGAAAGTCTGAGAATGGGAGAATTTTTTGCTGAAAGATATTTTCTTTGGAGACTACAATGTCAGAAGCATGCATGAAAACATAAAAAATGATTTATTTCAAATAAAGATTAAAATTTGATATAAAAAATGTAATTGTGACGAAGCTTGTTGCTATGTGAAGCATCTCTTTAGTTTGAATGGATGTTTTCGCCCGATTGACCTTGCGACTACAAAAAAATGCATTTGTGGGCGGAGCCTGGATCTCTCATTTGGAACAAAGTAGCATTAAAGGTCGCTAGTGTGCTTTGTGCAGTTATAAAGCTTTAAAGAAGGGAGGGTACATGAAGCAATACATAAAACATAAAGCAGCACTGACATTAGTGAACATGTGTACAGAACTGTGCAAAAGTCTGAGAAGATATTTATCTGGACAGGAAGTGTCTATTTATTACAAAATAACAAAAAAAAACTGCAGAAAACAGTCCATTATCATGTGAAAGGTCTGGGATATATTACTTGGTAACTGAACGGTCGGTTTTGGTAGTGGACACGATGGATGTGGGAGAAATGTGCAGGCATGACCAAATTATTATGATCAGATCTAATCTCTGAACTGGCATGATTTGGTGGTCAGTAACTATAAACACTGGCCTCCATCTCACCCTGAGCATCTGTGGGCAGGTCAGAGCTGATGGTGCTGGTTCATCATCTTAAGCATGCTGTCATATTGGTCATAATGTTTTGGCTCATCTGTCTACTTGAGTGTTATTACAGGAAAGCACACTTAATGCTGAGATATTACAGTGTCTAAGACTTTTGCACAGGGTGTGATGTGTACTGTTATAAACTGGTCCAGATAGTGCTCCGAAAATCCCAGGCTGTGAATTATTCCAGGAAAATGACTCCGCAGATGAGCTGATCTTTGACCGTACGAGCATAAACCAGTCCTAAAGTGAGCAAACGATGAATTTTCCTCATGTCCTCTTCCTCCCTGTGCGAATTCCTTTCTGGAGCATGTTGAGAAGTCTCAACGTGAGTGAAAACACACTATCTGATCCAAAAGTATTGATTCACTTCAGCGACTGACCAATAGAAATGCCAATGCTAAGCATCAGGCCCCAATGGAGCGCCATCCAGTTGAGCTGTAGTAACCAGAACCTGACCTCAATCTCTTGGCAAAACCTCACAGCAATGTTCCAACTAGAGTAAAGTTCTTAGAGCAGAGGAGGCTTCTCTATTAATTCCCTTGAAGAAGAACCAACGCTGGTAGACCTTTGGACAGACAGTGTACATGTGCTCGACTCGCTCGTCTTTCTTGGTGACTTGCTTTCACAGACATGTTGAAACGTTTCAGCGCACCGAACCGAATGGCGTCGAGTAGCAAAACCCAACAAAACAAAAGAAGATAAATCAAAAACGTCGCTACGCTTTGATTCAGCGACTGAAATAAACCCGCCGAGGGAGATCCGGGCTCCTGCACTTTCAAAACAAGCGGAATGTAAACAGGACAACTATCACAAAACTGACAACTGAAATGCGCCAAAAAGAAAAAGAGTCAAGTTCTAAAAAAGTGATTAAATATTGAAATCGTTGATACAGTGAGTCTCGCTTTGCGTGGTCGGGTTTTTAGGACGAGCGAACACGTCGTTCGCTTTCAATCTTTAACACAAACACACACATTCAGCTCTCTATCCAAACATTTCCTACAGCTGGTAAGAAACAAGTAAATACAGTCTGAAGGCTTCAGTCTCTAATGCAGGGCTCTATGGATACACACACACACACACATAAAAGCAGGCTGTGTGTGACAGTACACTGCTGTGAGGACTTATTATATGAGTAGAGGAGTTTAGTACCAAGAGAGGAAAATGCTGAAGGCTGGCTTTTCAGTCTCTGGATTACATTTAGGTATTTAGGTATGTGCGCACTGCAAAGAAATGATATCTGCAGAGTGAAGCCATCTTCACTGTAGGCTGTACACACTGCTGGACATTAACGTGAATAGGCAGGTCATGATTATGTAAAAAGGTCACAAGTGGAGACTGAGGCGTAAATTACATACACAGGTTTTCTGGTGCACAACTGGATCACCCTATACATACTGTATGCAGGTTGTGTAGGGACTCGCAAATTCATTAAGGTTCCGCCCCTCGTATTGAGTGAAACACTGGCCTTTCTGTGCTGGGCTGACATTTACTGTATACCAGTGAGGACCGCCCCCTGGACTGACGTTCACTGTATACAGACAGGAACCGCACCCTGGGCTGACGTTCACTGTATACAGATAGGAACTGCCCCCTGGACTGACGTTCACTGTATACAGATAGGAACTGCCCCCTGGATTGACGGTCACTGTATACAGATAGGAACCGCCCCCTGGACTGACGTTCACTGTATACCAGTGAGGACCGCCCCCTGGATTGACGTTCACTGTAAACAGTTAGGAACCGCCCTCTGGACTGACGTTCACTGTATACAGAGAGGAACCACCCTCTGGACTGATGTTCACTGCATACAGATAGGAACCACCCCCTGGACTGACATTCACTGTATACCAATGAGAACCGCCCCCTGGATTGACGTTCACTGTAAACAGTTAGGAACTGCCCCCTGGACTAACGTTCACTGTATACAGATAGGAACCACCCCCTGGACTGACATTCACTGTATACCAATGAGGACCGCCCCCTGGATTGACGTTCACTGTAAACAGTTAGGAACCGCCCCCTGGACTAACGTTCACTGTATACAGATAGGAACCACCCCCTGGACTGACATTCACTGTATAGCAATGAGGACTGCGCCCTGGACTGATGTTCACTCTTTAGAGATAGGAACCGCCCCCTAGAGTGACGTTCACTCTATACAAATCGGAACCGCCCCTTGGACTGATGTTCACTCTTTAGAGATAGGAACCGCCCTCTAGAGTGATGTTCACTCTCTACAAATAGGAACCGCCCCCTGGACTGACGCTCACTATATACCAATGAGGACCGCCTCCTGGACTGATGTTCACTGTATACAGATAGGAACCGCCCCCTGGACTGACGCTCACTGTATGACGTCCGATGTATACAGATAGAAACAGTTTACGTTTTTGAATTAATTATGAACAAAAGTGATTTTTTCCCCACATTGTACAACTTTATGGTGTGTGTCATAAACAGCCTGACCAACCTTATTGTTATTTTAATGGCCAGCAGTGTATCTCATATTTCCCACTACAATAACAATTAATTAAAGTGGCACCAATTAGTATTAATTAACTGGTACCTGCTATTGTTAGCAGGTTTGTTTGGTCCATTTCTTTAAAGGGTGGTAAAGGGTGGTAAACTTTTTAATTAAGGTTGTAAGGTTCCAAAAGCTGTCCAACCTGAAACACGCTTTATAACTTCAGCAAGAATTGGCAGGGCTAAGAGGTTTTCACTTGAAAAGAGGTCATTTTTCTGCAGTGTGTGTGTGTGTGTGTTTCAGTCCCTCCTCATACTTTATAGTAGATGTTAGCGGGGCTCTGAGGGGGCATTTCCTGGACGATGTAAACCGGATGTCCATAATCGCCGCTGACTTTTTCGTAGTGCGGGCAATAGGCGGAGTCTGATGTCCGAAGTGGGATGATGATGTCACTGGGTTCTGAGCCCCCTGTGTTGCCCATCCCAGTGGGGGCGCCGGCTGTGACCCCAGTGCTGCTTCCCCGTTTTGGGGTCAGCGAGTGCAGTGAAAGAGCCGGGTGGTGCGTCTCTGAGTGTTTGGCTTTCCTCCGACGGTAACACACGACCCCGATCACAACCGCAACCAGCAACAGAAAGGCGGCACCACCCGCTCCACCCGCGATGAGGGCAATGTTGGAGGCGGGGACTGAACCCTCGTCGCCCTGTCCACCCGTCTCACCACCATCTTCACCTTTAGAGGTGCCACCATCATCACCCTGACCTGCAGAAAAGCAAATACAGAGTATGATCTTATTTCTTTAGTGTTTTATTAGCTTAAAACTATTATAAAGTGCTACATCATTATAACAACATTGTAAAATTTTTTGTAGCAGAATACTATAGTACTATGTATAGTATATACATATTAACATACTATAGTATACTAGTAGTAAGCTAAAAGTAGTATTGTACATACCTATAGTATATGTAGTACAGTAGTAAAGTATATACATATAGTAATATAGTGTATACATAGTAGTAGTATATTACAGTATATCAGTAGTATGTTAGTAGTAGTATAGAATATACATAGTGTACTATAGTACACTAGTAGAGTACTGCTAGTAGTATAATATATACAGTGATGGCATAGTTACATTGAAAAAGTAATCTGATTACTGATTACTGATTACTCCTTTAAAAAGTAATTTAGTTACTTTATTGATTACTTGATTTTAAAAGTAACTAAGTTAGATTACAAGTTACTTTATTAGTTACATTCAGCAGCTGCAGACAACAACCCCCGCCACCTCTACATAAAAAATGACAACCAGTTTTGCCAAAACTCACTTTACTGGAAATGCATTTTTAACAGCAACAATGTATCTCCTGACATTTAAAGTTGAACTTAAAAACTATTTCCTGAAAAAATACGTTTAATACATAAAAAAAGACGTTTTCTCTTGAATTATCTCCCCCCACTTACTGGTTTTACACTGAAGTCCAGCTTCTGCTGTGTATGGGTCAATTACTAAAAATTATTAAACC
Source organism: Crenuchus spilurus (assembly GCA_036984385.1). NCBI lineage: Eukaryota > Metazoa > Chordata > Actinopteri > Characiformes > Crenuchidae > Crenuchus > Crenuchus spilurus. The sequence goes on along the minus strand of BRDA01008594.1, from coordinate 35,126 downwards.
TTTTATCTTTGTGTATTTACCAGTAATTTAATTTTTTTAAACTTTTGGTTTAAGATATTTGGGTTGCATGAGACATTTTTTGTAATATTTTGGTTTAAACTAGCTAAATTAATGTTTATTATGTGTTCATAGTGTAGTACTGCAGTGTCAGTATAAAGGGTTACTGTCTCTTTAAGAAAAACTGTTTTGTTTTAGCGAGTGAGTAGGAGAAGTTTGCTGTGGAAGACCGTAACCAGCGTTTTCGTTTTTTTACATTTTTACATTTGTGTCACTTTCCCGCAAGAATAAGTAAAATCGCAAGAAGAAAGTAAAAATATATCTTTTTACTAAGGAAAATGTTAAAAATAGTAACGCTCAGTGACTTGGGTAAGTAACTTTAATCTGGTTACTGGATTGGAAATAATAACTCATTCGATTACTCATTCGATTCGATCATGTTACTGACATCACTGAATATATACATATAGTAGTATAGGGCACACATAATAGTGGTATATTATAGTACAGTAGTAGTATGTTAGTAATATAGTATATACATATAGTATAGTGTGTTGATTTGTGTCATTACAGATGTTGCTGTATGTATCACCTGGGGTCCTGTTGTTGTTTCGGGCCGGATCAAGCTTGGGTTTGGGAGGAAGTCCATATGCAGCTACAATCAGACAGCAGAGAATGAGGACCTAAGTCTCAAACAGATGTGTGTATGTGGTTTCAGACTCTGTATGACATGTTTACTATAAAAGGATCAAAAATACAATAACCGATAATTTTTCAGCCAATAATATATCAGCTGCTGATGTATCGCACATCCTTCAAACATTTAGTCAGATTTATAGATATAGATAACAGAATGTCATACAGACTACAGACTGACTGATGTCCTGACCTGCAGCTGAACATCCAGGTGAACAGGATGTGATGTAATATTTATACTCTCAGTTTAAGTGAAGCTGGGTTTGGATGGTGTTACATGGTGATGATAATTAAGATGGTGGTACTTACTTTGTCCCACTTTGAGCACCACCTTCATCCCTCTTGTTGCACAAACTCCTCCTCTCATGCTGTCTATCCCCTGCTTCGTGCCATCTGAGGTAGCTGAGAGAGAGACAGATGAAGAATGGAGAGAGAGAGAATAACAGTTCGGTAAGTGTGGCCTTGCTGAGTTAAAAATGGAAGAGAAAGAGTGTGTGTGTGTGTCTGTGTGTGAGTGCACAGGCTTTCCCCTCCAGCAGGATGGCATTCAGCCCAATACGCGCACGCACACACAACGTTATGAATGTCAGTAATTTATGTACAAAGTATATACATATATGTGTGTGTGTGTGTTTGTGTGTGTGCGTGTGTGTGTGTGTGAGGAAACACAGGTGGTATAAGGGGTTATGTTTTTCACTGTACTGATCTGGTGTGTGAGCTTCTCTGCTTCTCTCACCCTGCCTCTCTCTCTCACACACACACATTCACACACTTCACTTCAGTTTTAAGAAATCCTTGTATAACCCTTGGATGGATGGATGGATGGAGAGAGAGAGAGGTAGATGGATGGATGGATAGATAGATAGAGAGAGAGAGAGGGATGGATGGATGGATGGAGAGAGAGAGAGAGAGGTGGATGGATGGATGGATATATA
>BRDA01008594.1:11682-26839 GCA_036984385.1 Crenuchus spilurus | reverse complement strand
TCTCTCTTGTAGCTCCACCTTGCTGGTGTACAATTAAAGATTGTAGCCCATCTTCTGATGTACAGTTTATCAGAGGTTTCACTTTATCAGAAACCCATCTCTTGTAGTTCCACCCACTGTCCACTTTATCAGAAACCTCTCTCTTGTAGTTCCACCCACTGTCCACTTTATCAGAAACCTCTTTCTTGTAACTCCACCCACTGCCCGCTGATGGTGTGTTAGAGTGGAGACAGCAGAGCTGCTGATGTTTTTAAACACCTCACTGGAGTGAAAATAGTGACCAGCCGACAGCATCAGGACCAGAGCACCAACACAGACTGTGCTGAGCTGCTGTCTCTGACTTTACATCTACAAGCTGGACCAACAAGGTAGGCGTGTCTAATAGAGGACAGTGATTGACACAGTGTTTAACATCTCCAGCAGCTCTAACACACCACCACCACATCAGTGTCTGTGGGGGTCCTGAGCATTTAAGAACAGGCTGAATAAAGTATACAGAGAAACTGATGGACTACAGTCTGTAACTGTAGATCTACAAAGTGCACCTGTCTGTCTAAACATTAAATCAAAGCCAAAAATTTTCTCTCACTGAAGTTTGCAGTCTAGTCAGTTTATACTTATATTTAAAAGTTAAAGCTTTTAACAGGTAGAAGCAGCTGTCCAAAATGCAGGCGTGTCATTGGCAGAGACAGCAGCATCTTCTAATGTGTCTACAAGAACCGCATCAGAAACCCTGACAATATTCAGCATCGTGTCAGGCCGGGAAACGGCCCGAGGAGAAGAGGGAGAGTGTCACAGCTCAGCGCCACAGACACTTAGAACATCCGACCCACACCGACTTACACACACACACACCTGGAACGTTCACCTGTCTGCTTTTCCTCAGCAGCCTGATTTCTCCGAGTCAAGCTTTTAAAATGTGTCTGACGGCATTTTCACTCAGCGGAGCTGCCTCACACACCACAGTGTCAGTTTAGGACGGAACGAGGAACCGTTTTTATATCAAAATCACAACTTAAGTGTAATTTTCAAAGCTTTTAGTTGTTTCTGTCACCTACACTCCTAAAAGTGATGCTTCTTCAAAGGTTCTTTAGAAAAGAAAACTATTTAGAACCATTAACGTTAACCCAAAGTGTTCTATATAGAAGCCTTTTGAAAATGGTTCTATACAGCATCAAAAATGGTTCCTCTATTATTACAAGCTTGAAATCATAACATTGCAGAACCCTTTTTCAGAAAGGTTCTGCTTAGAACCATCCACAGACTCATGGATCTGAAGAAACCTTTCACCATGAAAAAACCCTTTGGGTTCTTTGAGTGTTCATAATTCCATACAGAACCATTTTCTTTACTAAATAACCATTGAAGAACCATGTTTTTAATGAGTGTAGATGGTTCTATATATAACTTTTGAAACTGGTTCCATATAGCACCAAAAAGTGTTCCTCCTTTATTACAAGCTTGATATTGTATCTACAGCAGAACTCTTTTGGGGGCTGTACAGAACCATTTTCGAAAAGGTTCTGAATAGAATCATCTACAACACTTTGCTCATCAATCTGAAGAACCATTTTTTGAAGGTTCTATATAGAACCATTTTCTTTATTAAAGAACCCTTGAAGAATCATCTTTTTAAGAGTGTACATGATTAAAAAGTGGAGAAACTTAACCTAAGCCAAAATACGATTTTTGGCCCAACTAGATTGTATCCAGATTTTTGATAGTGTGGACAGACAAAATCCACATTAAAATCTGATTTTACAACTCAGATCCAGATCATATTTGGAGGAGCTTTGAAATGCTATTACAATCAGATTTGTACAAGTCTCAGTCTGGACACTCTGGCCTCTTATATCAGATTTTGAAGTCTCAAATTCAGAGTGATGGAAGTTTAGGGATCCAAGAAGAATGCCACAAAGGGCATTGCCCTGAAGTACCAGGTTGCCAGCTCCTGAAAAAATCTCCAACCTACTGTCTGACAGAAAGCCACCCAATACAAGCTTAAAACTAACTCAGAATCTAAAGAGTCTAATCTCCGATGTTTGAGGAAGCTATAATTGCTTTTTACTAATCTTACATTTTGTACATATGTGTGTGTGTGTTTATAGATTATTATTATTATTTTTTTACTATTATTATTATTATTATTATTATTAATAATAATAATAATAATAATATAAAATAATAATAATAAATATCATCATATAGCCAGAGCACGGGACAGCAAAATTGGCATGCTGTCTCTAAAAAGATGTTGCTCTCTCCCCATCAACACTAAGTAACATTTGCAGGCTCAGGTGTCTGCTAGCGGATTTATGAAAGCTGGGGATTCAGCACTTTCCTCCACTGACTGCCCAGTGATGATGTATCAGCAGCAGTTGTAAAAGAGGCGGAGCCTGACTTCACATTCATTGGAGGAGGCCTAGTGCTAGTGTTCACCCTCCTAGAGTCATGGACATTACAAGTGAGTTATGAGTCCTTGTGGATGGGTGTGTCGATTGGCTACTACTACATTGGAGGTTAAATTGATTTTTTTTAAATGATGAATATTATTTTGGCACAAATATGGTGTAGATGGTACAATGTGAAGTGCCTGTGAATCTGATTTGAAAAGATGGGGGCTGATGTGTCTACACAGCCGTGAAAAAAATCAGATTTGATTCACATTAAGGCAAAAAAATCAGATTCAGTCTGGTAATGTAAACACAGCTGTAGAGAGTGGAGGCTGTGTGTATAGTACTAATACTGCTTTACCAGTGCTGCTGGATCCAGTCTAAGACACAGGTTCTGCAGTGTCTGGTCCTCTGAACTAAACGGAAAACGTAAACGTCAGGACGGAAAAACATGAAAGCAAAGACAATCTGAACTGGACGTATGTTGGTGAAGGCATGTTCTTCATTTTCAGCAGTGGATGTGGCCTGAGGAGTGACAAAACGCTGCTTCATGAGTGACTGAGAGCAAAAAAAGAGCAAAAACAGAAAAAATGTAATGAAATGAGGCGAGAAAAGGAGGGAGAGTGTTAAAAGACAGAAAAATGAACGGATGACAAGAGGAATGAGGGGAGTGACGAAGGGGGAGAAACTCCTTAACCTTTGAGAGTGAAAAGTGTGTGTGTGTGTGTGTGTGTAATCCCCTCACAGACAGCTTTGTTGCCTGACTGAAGCTGGAGCGCTCCATATGAAGGCCTAATGGAGGGGTTGGATTATCCACCCACACTGACACCCCTGTAATCTGGGGTCAAGTGGTACACTCCATTTGATGCTGCTATCAAAATCTCTCTTTAACAACAGTGCAGTGACTGAGGGCTGATATCTCCTTCAGTCACATCTGACACAGAGACAGTAAGTCTGTCTGTACTCACAGCGTCACAACAAATCTTATTCACAGATCCTTCAGTGGCCTTTAGAGCCCAACTTTAGCTTCTTTACTGTAGAACTGAACTTAACGAGGTTAACGATCCTAATACAGTGGAGCTGCACCAAGAATTTAACATCCAAAAGTTTCAGTACCCAAACTGTACTCAAGTGCTCAAATAAATAAAACTTTGAATACTTTCTAATACAAATAAGTTACACTGATTTAACACTGTATTTTACTGTCACTATTTTACTGTATTTTATCATAATCTGGTGTATATTACTGTATTCTGCTATACTGTATTTTACTGTTTGTTACTGTATTTAGCTGTTTATTACTGTATGTTACTGTATTTTACCTTAATTTGGTGTATTAAGTTGCATTTTGTTGTATATTACTGTTTTTAGTTGTTTATTACTGTATTTTACTATAAATTGCTGTATATTACTGTATTCTACTGTACTGTATTATTCTGTATTTTACTGTTCCTTACTGTATTTTACCTTAGTTTGGTGTATTAAATTATATTTTGCTGTATATTACTGCATTTAGCTGTTTATGACTGTATTTGCTGTATATTACTGTATTTTAACATAATCTGGTGTAGATTACTGTATTTTACTCTACTGTTTTTTTTTGTATTTTACTGTAATTTGCTGTATTCTACTGTACTGTAGTATTCTTTACTTTACTGTTTGTTACTGTATTTTTATGTATTTTGCTGTATATTACTGTATTCTACCATAATGTGGTGTACTATGCTGTATTTTAATGTAATTTTGTGTATTATACTGTATTTCCCAGTGTTTTATTAACTGCTGTAGAGTTATGTATGAATTACATAGATTTAAAAAGAAACAGACACGTTAGTTAAAGTGTAAACATGTAGAACTGTGTCTTTATTACATAAACGTTTAGTGTTAAAGGCAGTGATGAGTGTTTTTAGTTTATAGTCAGAGTTGGTATCGAGTATCAGTGATACTACACTTGGTATTTGCATCAAATTAAACATTCCGGTATTGTGACAAACCCTATTACACTACAACTCACCTAACCATAACAATAATTCACCACTTCAGACAGCAGCAGGGCTGGGCGAAGACTGATCTGGCATCAGATTATTTTACAATTTTAGATAGACACTTCCTGCTCCAAGATGGCCGACGCAGCATTCAGCTACACAAGTTTTTGTTATTGTTTACGTTTCACAGTAAGTCATACAGTGTCCTAAACCACACCCACTATTCTGGATGAACATCTGGATGATAGAAACATGCTTTAAATGCTTTTTAAACACTGTGTCCACTCACTGTCTATTAGACACACCTACGTTTGTCCATCATGTAGATGTAACGTCAGAGACAGAAGCTCATTAGTTTAGAAACTCCAGTACCAGAACACGCACTAACACACCACCACCACATCAGTGTCACTACAGTGCTGAGAATGATCCACCTGCTCTGTGGGGGTCCTTACCATTGAAGAACAGGCACACTGAGTAACTTCTCTTGCAGTGTTTACTTGGTTCTGGATGTTTGTGGTGACTGGGATATTACTTCTGGGCCTCAGCCGCCGTTCTGCTACCACTCCAATCAGTACCAGCACCAGATTTGCGCCTGTGTGACTCAGAGGGTCGGGTCTGTAGCACCAGACTTTGGGATTCACACTCGGCTGTAGTGAGCAGTCACTGTCTCTGGTGAGGACAGATGATGTCTGGCATAAATCATTGCCAATGTTCTCGCTCTTAAACATCTGCTCGAGTTTCATACTGAAGTGGGCGTGTGAGCACTCAGAGCAAATTCTGCATTCACGTGAACACAGTAGGGCTGTCACAAGACTAAATGTAGTACACTATATGTCCAAAAGTTTGTGGACACCCCTTGTAATGAATACATTCACCTGACACACAGGTCCCATCATTGGCCACGCTTGTCTTGTCATCGCGCAGCCCTGACCTCTCATCTCTGCTCTAATTAGTTTGGCTTAAAGGTTCCCTTGTGTCTCACAGTCCTCGGCCGTCATTGTATTGTCACTCATGTGTTGTCTTCAGGTCGTTGTAATGTCTTCACGCTATTCTACTGTCACTACGCTAGTGTATTGTCTTCATAGTTATGTAACGTCTACACGCTCAAGTGTATCGTCAACCTTGCTCAGTAATATGATGGTCAGTAGTAGTGTTGGCACTGTGGGAAGCTGCTGGGCATCTCCATAAAGTGCTTGTCAGCAGATGGAAGCATGAAGCATTCTGATCAGCTATAAGTCAGACTGATCAACATTAAAACACAAAAGGTTTTGTGACTTTGTGGTTTAAAGTATGTGTTTGATGATGAAACAGATGAACTTCTGCTTTAGTGCTGCACAGTATCAGAGCGTCTGTCTACAGAAAAGAGAAAAATGTCTCTGGGTGAGAGTCACGAAACAGATCAGCTCACTGCTGACACCTACACACCTGGGACTAGACCAGCCAACACACACAGTGATGTGGGACATGTGGTATTCATTGCTGGTGATGTTCAGGATGCAAACTGTCCTCCACAGTTGGACAAGTAAACAAAGGATCTCTAAACACAAATAGTCCTGAATCAACAGCCGGCTTTTCCCACTCAAACCTCAGCGCTTCCTTCTAATCAGTGACAGTTTACCAAAACGCCTCCCCGGCAGCTCCACCGGCTCCACTGCTGCCTCATGTACTGAGGAAATATCACAGATACAGGATCTCGACCTGCAAGTACATCTCTTCATATCATATCTAGCATTATCAGACAGACAGACAGACACACAGACAGTCAGGCAGACAGACAGACACACAGACAGACAGTCAGACATACAGACAAACAGACACACAGACAGACAGTCAGACAGACAGTCAGACACACAGACAGACAGTCCGACAGAGACAGACAGACAAACATACAGTCAGACAGACAGACAGGCAGGCAGGCAGGCAGGCAGGCAGGCAGACAGACAAACAGACAAACAAACAGTCAGACAGAGTCAGGCAGACAAATAGACAGTCAGACAGACAGACAGACAGACACAGTCAGACAGTCAGAGAGACACAGACAGACAGACAGACACAGTCAGACAGACACAGACAGACAGACAGTCAGAGAGACACAGTCAGAGAGACACAGACAGACAGACAGACACAGAGACAGATACAGTCAGACACACAGACAGACACAGACACACAGACAGACACAGACAAACAGACAGATACAGTCAGACAGACACAGACAGTCAGACAGACACAGTCAGAGAGACACAGTCAGAGAGACACAGTCAGAGAGATACAGTCAGACAGATACAGTCAGACAGACACAGTCAGAGAGACACAGTCAGACAGATACAGTCAGACAGACAGATACACAAACAGACAGAGTCAGGCAGACAAATAGACAGTCAGACAGACAGACAGACAGACAGACACAGTCAGACAGTCAGAGAGACACAGACAGACAGACAGACACAGTCAGACAGACACAGACAGACAGACAGAGAGACATAGTCAGACAGACACAGACACACAGACAGACACAGACAGATACAGTCAGACAGACACAGACACACAGACAGACACAGACAAACAGACAGATACAGTCAGACAGACACAGACAGTCAGACACAGACAGTCAGACAGACACAGTCAGACAGATACAGTCAGACAGACAGATACACAGACAGACAGACACAGACAGACAGACAGACAGACACAGTCAGACAGACACAGATACACAGACAGACAGACACAGACAGACAGATACAGTCAGACAGACACAGACAGAGAGACACAGTCAGACAGACAGATACAGTCAGACAGACAGACAGACAGAGTCAGAGAGACACAGTCAGATACAGTCAGACAGACAGATACACAGACAGTCAGACACAGACAGACAGACAGACAGTCAGACAGACAGACAGTCAGAGAGACACAGACAGTCAGACAGACAGACAGTCAGACACAGTCAGAGAGACAGACACAGTCAGACAGACAGATACAGTCAGACACACAGACACAGTCAGACAGACAGTAACGAGGTTACTTGTTGAGATAATTGTTTAATGAGATATTTTCCTGAACACAAACTCTGAACATCAGCAGTCAGACATGTTCTGTAAACTGTCCTGTTTCCTGTCTAACTGGACTTCAGTTAACTAAGTAATAACTTTAGTTAAGTTATCTAAGTAATAACTTTAGTTAAGTTATCTGGTTAAACTGAGGAATGTTGCCTTGTGTCCTGCTGTACTTTCTCGCTGGACTTTGAGTTTACTTACCTGAGTTACCTGCTCTGTGAAGCCCAGCCTGTATTAACATCAGAACTCAGACCTCACTGTAAGGTCCTGTAGGAGGTCCATACCCAGCAGACCTTTCCTGACCTCTTCTCCTCTCCTCTCCGGCCCGTCTGTGTCTGTCATCTGTTTACTTTCCCAGATTTTCTCTTTTTTTCCTTAAAATGTTTTAAATTGAAACGCTTAACCCAGTTAACCGAGCTTTTATCTGCCTCCAATTAGCAACTGATTCATTAAATATTGAGCGAGGCTGTGAAGGATTAATTTTTAATGTGCATTTGAGGTGGAGAGTTGTACAACAACTTCCCCCGGAGCGATGCAGTGAGACAGCCTGCGCTCACAAACGCTTACACTCGTTTACCGAGCGTTTAAAGAAAAAAGAGAAGAAGAAGCCCTCCTTGCTTCCTCAAGCATAACCAAGCGTGATGCCCTCTCTGCCCCATCATGCGTTGGTATCTCTGTCTCTGATGCTGAGGCATCCGCCCTTAAAACCAGCAGGCACAATCCCATCAGACTAGTATGTCCACCTTAACCAGGCGCAGACGTAACGGTATGCGCTCAGTGGTGAGTCCTGGCACTGTCCTGTTCATTATACAGGTTAGCTGGTCCACTGTGATTTGTCAGTTGTACCACTTGTTGAAGTCATTGTTTCCCTTTGGCATCAATGGCCCGTGGGGCGCAACCTTCACTACAGCAGCTGTAGAACATCCCACAAAGTTAGTGCTTTCTGAGAAACTACCTCCACCACGTTTCACTCTTTACACCATTCTCATGTCCTTTTGGACATCTGTCACATCACGTCCATTGCAGTGTTAATTTTTTAACAAAAATGATGACAGAAAATATTCGTTGACGACCATTTTTTCACAACAAAAACAAGACAAGAACTAAATAAAAACTAATATTTAAAAATAAAAACTACGACAAAGTATTAGACTTTTCGTCAAGGAATAAAAACGAAAATGTCACAGGAGGACAAAAAAAATTTATTTGTCCAGTAATCTGCTTTTTTATATAAACCTGCTGCACCACATCCTTACGTCGGACTTTCACGAAGCACGTTATGCTGCCCTGTCAGACTGGTGATGCTTATCAACACAACGTGCTGACGTCACTGCCACAGCTTGGACGGAAAAGAAGAAGCGATTTATGGAGTAATTTTACTTTTGCTGCCACAGAAAACAAAACGAAGTACAGTGGTAACCCTACTAATGACTATTCCAGGTAACGAGTCGAGCTCTCTGAATATTTTTTTTCCAGGTAACGAGTAAAATTCCAAGTAACGAGTAGCCTAAATTAGTTCAAGTATGCCAACCGCTAGGGGTGCGGCGGTCGTAGCATTCCCTAGATGCTAGTGTAGAAGAAGAGGTCAGTCATTACCTTTGACCGCTGTCCAGTGAAAGTGAAAGTGCTAGTGAAAGTGACACAAAGACAGCAAAAGGTAGTGAACAAGAAAGTTAGATACATTTTACTTTTACTTTTCATATGATAAGTGTAACCATGCCATACACGTACGCCCGTCCTCCTGTCCTCCTTAGCCGCCAGCCTACACGAGCACCATCGTCGTCTCGTTTATGTTTTAAAAACCCATATAAACACATTATTTAGCATATTAAAGTATACTGTATATTGGCCGGCTGACACGGATTAATCAGTTTTACATGTATTCTTATGGGGAAAATGCATCCAGCTAACGAGCTCGGCTCCTGCACAGATTAAACTCGTAAGTAGGGTTACCACTGTACAATGTTTGTGGATTTTAAATAACTGTGAAAAACATGACGATCCTCAGTTCTCACCACCACGAGCTTTACAAAAAAGTAAGCTAATGTAGCCAATGTAGCTAGCTAGCTAACGGCAATGAATACATATATTGTTTGATATATTTCATGTTTCATTTTTGAATTTTTCAATGTCTAAAGTTGAAATGTGCAATCCGTCATCATTATCTTAGGTGTTTAGTTTAAATAGATCACAAACACGTCTAACTGGAGCTGTGAGACACACATACAGCCTGAGTTGCATCTAAAAGTATCTCTAATTTAAAATAGTATAACTAAAAGTACAACTAAAATTAGATTAAATATTTTAAACATTTAATTGACTAAAACTAGACTAAAATGTTTTCAGTGTTTGTCAACTAAAACTAGACTAAAACTAACAATAACTGAAAGACTAAAATGTGACTAAAATTAAATGTGACTAAGACTAAAACTAAATCAAAATCACCTGTCAAAATTAACACTGGTCCTTTGTCCATGGTGATGGTTTTACAACTGACTGGTGTGCTCTCTTATTTATACAGCAAACCTTGGCTGTCATAATGATGATGTCTCTGGTTCAGGAGTGTTGACATTAGGAAGATGGCAGTTGTAGCTCTGAGAGGTACACAGTATTTATTCTTCTGAATAATCATTTACTGTAGTCATACCGGTCAACATTAAAGTTAAAAAGGCTTGAAATATGTATGTAGGTGTAATGAATGACATTTTACCTTTGAATGAATTTATGAACACCTTTTCATCATATTATTCGTTTCTTGCTGTATGACTATATCCAGCACTTTTGTACAGTGCTGACCTTTCCAGGAACCTGAAGAACATCTCACCCAGCCGTGCTATTCACCATCTCCCACAGTGAGACTCCACAGCAGCTCTATTTAAACCGACCCAGTGAGTTCAAGACCTCGCTGTCCAGCTTTGTACCACCACATGATTATTTACAGCAGCCTCAACCCCCAGAATTAGCTGTTCAGACACGGAACCTCAGCATCATCAAATCCCCAAGCGTAGAGTCAAATCAACCATGAATGCTGCCTTAATATGCAGACACCGTATTGGGTTACATCTATCACAGTGTCCATTGATCTGGTCCATACAGGACACAAGTCAGTGGTCTTCTAAAAAACATTATGGCTGAGTTTTAAGGCAGAGTCTCAGAGAAGGCAGTCCAATACAAGAGCTCTGATGGAGTAATACTGGACTGAAATATTCACAAATGATTAACATTTACATGTGAGATTTCTCTAAAACACCGACACGTCTCCTCCTTCAAGTGCTCCACTCTTTCACACACTATGACTTCCCACAGCAGTGGATTCACACGGACTCTAAAGCCTTCTAACAAGGGAGGAGTGTTTGAAGGCAGTGACTCATGAGGCAGAATGGAACAAACAAAACACACAGTGACGCAGGCAAAACACACTTTCGGTATTCAGCTCATTAAGTGAAAAGACTGAATAATTTACACCAAACAATGATGTTTTGAATGACACTGTTACGTTTTTGGGGCATTCAGATTTCAGTGCGTTTCCTCACCAACAAAACACAGATTCACCCGCACAGTTAAAGTTTGGTGCTGAAATGGAAGAAGACAACAAACTACAAGCACAACCTTTACTAAACTACACTTGTTATGATGAAGACAGAATACAGCCGCTTAGCTTTGTATTTGTGTTAGCTTGTGTTTGTGTTACCTTGCAATGTGTTAGCACAAGCTAACACAAACACAAGCTATTACAACACAAGCTGACACATCGCAAGGTAACAAAAACACAAAGCTAACATAAACACAAGCTAACACCTACACAGGCTAACAGAAAAGCAAGCTAGCACAAGCTAACAGAAACAGAAAGCTAAAACATCGCAAGCCAACACAGCACAAGCTAACACAAACACAAGCTATTACAACACAAGCTGTGTTGGCTTGCGATGTTTTAGCTTTCTGTTTCTGTTAGCTTGTGCTAGCTTGCTTTTCTGTTAGCCTGTGTAGGTGTTAGCTTGTGTTTATGTTAGCTTTGTGTTTTTGTTACCTTGCGATGTGTCAGCTTGTGTTGTAATAGCTTGTGTTTCTGTTTCTTGTGCTAGCTTGCATTGTGTTTGCTCCGGCAGCTGCAGTGTTAGGGATTGTCTCACAATTACCAGAATAAATGTTTCAGTGTCTGTAGCCAATGACACTGACATTAAACACACAAAACATCCATGTGACTTACATCATTCATTTTAGACGTTTTCATCATTTTGTTTCATGTGTTTTAATTAAATATTAGTAATAATGTAACATACATTCATCTTCATCCATATTCATATAATTGTATTTGTTTTACATATAAATGTAAAAGAATAACCACCTAAACTCATGTTATTAAACCTAATGATGTCAAATGATGTTAAATTACAGACATTCATTCCTGACTAACTACAAGACTTATTTTGGGAAATAGTTTAATAATGCTGGCTAGCTCATTACTTAGAAGACTTGAGTTCAAGGAGGCGTCCATGTTTTTGTTGAAAAAAGAGGACAGCATAAGTCTTGCATTCAGTTAAATCTGAGTCACCTGTGTAGCAGAATTTTAGTCCACCTGCAGCCTCGTGAACCTGTTGCATATTTAATCGGCTAATAATTTATTAATTTTACATTAATGGTGCAGTTTTTTATTGTTCATGTCTTTATGTCTCTTCCTCTTTGCTTATATGCTACTTTTTTTTAATTTGTTTTCAGAAAACTGGACCAGCTGCGCTCAGTCCTCCTGTACTCTAAATATTAAATAAATAAATATTAAAATTGAAGGTAAAATCGTAATTTCTTCCATAAAGTGTCTGTAATTTGAGCAGCTGTTCACATTCATTTTTTCACTGCTCATTAGCAATAAATACTGGAGATACTCATTCAGGTCAATGGAACATTATATATACACTCACTGGCCACTTCATTAGGTACACATACCTTATATCTACACTCACTGTCCATTTCAGCTCCACTGAGCATATAAGTGCACTTTGTAGTTCTACAATTACAGACTGTCGTCCATCTGTTTCTCTGTATACTTTGTTCAGCCCTGTTCTTCAATGGTCAGGACCCCTCACAGAGCAGGTGGATCATTCTCAGTGACACTGATGTGGTGGTGGTGTGTTAGTGTGTGCATGAGAGATGTTTTTACATCTACCAGACCAACAAGGTAGGCGTGTCTAATAGAGGACAGTGAGTGGACACAGTGTTTAACATCTCCAGCAACTCTAACACACTAACACACCACCACCACATCAGTGTCACTGAGAATGATCCACCTGCTCTGTGGGGGTCGGAGAATTTAAAAACAGGACAAAGTATACATAGAAACAGCTGAACTACAGTCTATAACATACAAATAAATTGTGTTTAAACAAATTAAAAGTATTTTCTTTAGACTTTTCTAGCATTTCTACTAATAATGTTGGTTTTGTTCTGCACTTTTCTTTTTAATTAATAACCAATTTAAAATGTATCTTAGAACCATAGAACCTTCATAGAAACTTCAGACTTCAGTTACACTTATTTATACAGTTAGTGCTGGGTGTGTTAGACAGAATGAACCAGATGACCTGAATAAATATAATATAATATAATATAATATAATATAATATAATATATTAAATCCAATAAATATAATATAATATAATGTAATATAATATAATAAATCCAATAAATATAATTATAATAAATATAATATAATAAATCCAATAAATATAATAAATATAATATAATAAATATAATATAGTAATATAATAAATATAATATAATAAATATAATATAGTAATATAATAAATGTAATATAGTAATATAATATAATAAATATAATAATATAGTAATATAATATAATAAATATTATAGTAATATAATATAATAAATACTATATAATATAATATAATAAATACTATATAATATAATATAATAAATACATTATAATAAATATAATATAATATAATAAATAACTTAATATAACAATATATTAAAACCTCCTCTATACTAATCCTGTGAGATTAATTGTTTATTTCTAAACATTTTCACTGATTTTAAGTAGTTTTATCTTTTACTGAGGATGATTTGTGTTCACATGAGGAACTCTCATCCAGCAGGTTTTTATAACATCTGATCAAATACTGACATCAGCCCAGAATTCACATATCAGTGCATCTCCAGTCTGAACTGATCACTTTCTCACTTTATCTTCAGATATTATCTCAGTAAACTCAAGAGTTTAACTCATTATATTAGCTTTGAGATTAATTTTAATTAGCTAATTAATTTTAGCTAATAATCCTGAGATATTAAGTCACACTTTTGCAAAATTAACTCTTTGATATGACCTGAATATTTTGATATTAACTCATTAAGTCATTATAATGAGATATTAAGTCAATAAATGAATAACTGTTTTCAGATGTTAACTCGTTGTCTTGAGATATTAACTCTTAATTGTGATACATTAAGTCATAATTAAGATTTCTGAGATATTTCACCATAACTTTGCAAAATTAACTTTGATATATGAAGTCAGTATGTCATTATTTTGAGATATTAAATCATTATTTTATTATTTAACATCTTTGTCTTGAGAAAGTCTTAATTTTAATGTTAGGTCACAATTCCAAGATATGAACCTATTTTGATATTATCTCAGTATTTAAAGATATGAGTTCATTATTTTGGGATATTTTGACAGTACCTCAAATCATAGACAACAGATCATTTCAGAATGAATAAAAATAATCCTAATCCCAGTAATCTGATGCTGTTTTACTGAAGTTGGTTCTGGTGGTTCTGTTGAGCTAAATGTTTCTTTTACAGTCTGATACCAGACCAGGCAGACCTTTAATGGCCTGATGGAGCTCCACATTCTGAACCAGGTCTCGGGTCCTGAGGTCCGATTACTTACCTTCTGTTGAGGGAGTTCCAGTAGATGGGCTCCATGTTGGCCGCCTGGACCCGGACTTGTTCCAGCAGGAAAATCAGCACAAATCCCAAAGCATGAGTGCCCATCTCCGTCCAGCAGGACTCCCACCAGGACACACACACACACACACACACACACGAAAGAGTTCCTGGAATCCTCCAAATGATGTATGTTCACCTCCACATTTGAGCTGCACCCAAAAGAAACAACCTATAAACCGGGTCAGACCCAGGAGACTCCTGATCCCTACATGTCCTGCAGGTCTCTCCCATCAGGAGACCATCACAAGCTCAGAAAGTGGAGGAGAGGTCCGGAAGGGTGGCGCTGATCACAATCCAGACAAGCAGAGCAGAAGATCATTCAGAGCAGGTAAACTGGACCAGAACCAGTGTCCAGCTGGTGCTGAGGAGGAAATATTCCACTAGCAGCTGCAGGAGCCTGACAGCGGAGCTTCTCTGAGCTCCATCTTCTGTCCTGAGACCACCTCCATGATCCAGACTGAAGTTCTGCTGGACTTTCACAGGTTCTGACCCAAACAGCTCAGACAAGTCGTCCTGATTCACATCCAGACCAGACAGAATAACACACACACACAGAGAACCTGCCAAGTCCAGCTATAACACACACACACTCTCTCTCACACTCAGAAGAGACACACACACGTTTAGATGGAGAACTGAGCTCGAACCTCGCGTGAAGCTGAAACAGAGTGTGTGTGTGACAGAGAGAGAGAGAGAGAGAGAGAGAGAGAGAGAGAGAGAGAGAGAGAGAGAGAGAGAGAGA
This sequence comes from Crenuchus spilurus, assembly GCA_036984385.1. Taxonomy (NCBI): domain Eukaryota; kingdom Metazoa; phylum Chordata; class Actinopteri; order Characiformes; family Crenuchidae; genus Crenuchus; species Crenuchus spilurus. The sequence goes on along the minus strand of BRDA01008594.1, from coordinate 11,694 downwards.
GAGAGAGAGAGA
>BRDA01008593.1:74650-94592 GCA_036984385.1 Crenuchus spilurus | reverse complement strand
TTGGCCGCAAAAGGAGGCCCTACACCTACTAATAAATTATTGTGGTCTAAAACCAGCTGTTTCAGTTTCATTGTCCAACCCCTGTAGTTGTAGTTCTACAATTACAGACTTTAGTCTGTTTCTCTGTTCACCATGTTCTTCAATAGGACCCCCACAGAGCAGGTATTATTTGGGTGGTGGATCAGATGTGCTGGTGGTGTGTTAGTATGTGTTCAAGGACTACATGACCACATGAACTGCAGCAACAGATGAGCTGCTGTCTCTGACTTTACATCTACAAAGTGGACCAACAGGGTAGGAGTGTCTAGCAGCAGCTCTGCTGTGTCTGATCCAGTGCAAGACATCACCACCACCACCTCAGTGTCACTGCAGTGCCAAACATGATCCAGCACCCAAATAATACCAGCTCTATGGGGTCCTGATCACTGCAGAACAGGGTGAAATGAGGGGTGAAAAGTATACAGAGAAACAGACGGACTACAGTATGTAATCCTAGAAATACAAAGTGCACCTGTATGCTCAATGGATACCAATTAAGAGCATTAAGTATGTGTACTTAATGAACTGGCCAGTGCTTCAGGTTTAAAAATTGGATTTCTAATAATAAAAAAAAAAAACAAAGTGCCAAATCCTCATTACTGTCTGAGGCTGTGAAGGGTCAGTGTGGTGTAGTGTACCTGTCTGAGGCTGCGGTCTGAGTTCTCATTGGCTGGGCTGCCATCAGAGCCGTTACTGCTGCCAGACTGCTCCTTTTCATTCAGCAGAGCTGTGGCATAGGCTAGTGTGTCCTAGACACAAAGAGAACCACAGTTACATGCAAGGCTAATTTATTTACAGTACCAGTCAAAAGTTTGGGCACCTTCTGGACATTCAGTGCTTTTTCGTTATTTAAAAATGATCTGCATTGTAGGTTAATATTAAAGTCATCCACACTATGAAGAAACACATCTGTAATTATTTAGTAAACAAACAAGTGTTAAACAAACCAGAACATGTTTATATTTTACATTCTTCACAGTAGGCACCTCTTGTTTAGATGGCAGCTTTATTGGCATTTTCTCAGTCAGCTTTATGAGGTAGTCACCTGGAATGACTTTCAGTTAACAGCTGTGTCTTATCAAGAGTTCATGACTTGCATTTCTTGTCCTCTTAATGTGTTTGAGACATCAGTTGTGTCATCCACAGCTTCAGTATTAAATTACAATGCAGGAAAAACATTAAAATATAACAACATTCGGTCCGCCGACTCCAAAGGGTTAAAATGAGCCAAAAATCTGCTCAATCAGAAATTCTCCAATACCAGTCTATACTAGAACCATGTGATAGGTCACTGCAACATTTCTTAATGATGTCACTCAAGGCAAGATATGGCAGGGACTATTCTCACTGAACAGAACAACATACCTGTGCAGAGATGGTCCTCTGGAAGGTCTTAGCTGTGGACGTCTCATTGGACACGTTACTCTGAGGCGTCCAATAATGCTCAGACATCTAAAAGAGGAGTAATCACATGAAATAAAACCCCAGACCTCATAAAGGAAATCAACAACATAATGATGGAATTTATCAGTGACTTGCCTTTTTCTGCAGCCACTGCACTGCCCAACTCCAGTGGCCAGAGAGCTCCTTGAAGTAATCCTTAGCAGGAGCACACCTAGTGGAACATAAAAATAGTGGCTTGGTCTTGTGGTAAAATGACTGTGTATTCTATCTGTTCTGGCTTTGCTTTTTCACAATAAAAGAACAAGCAAAAGAGAGTCAAAATTGACTGGATGGAGAGCTGAAAATGGGTTCTTCACTCACTTCTGAGCAAGAGTGACCAGAAACTTGACACACTGGTAGCAACGGCTGCTGTCCACATTGTTGCTCTGATGCATCAAAGCTGAAAAGGTCAACAATAAGATCAGATACATTAGAAAAATCTTCCAACGTGACTTCATATGCTGATTTATTATGAAAGAAAAGAGTGGAACCTACCCAGAAGCCCTTTCTCGGATTCAAATGCATATTTCAGTCTTTGGGACTGCAGAGGGTCTTCCACCATCTGTAACAAGAAAAAAATGCATTATGAAGCCTGTTGTACACATGTAATTTTTTCATTTGGGACATTTAAGCTATCAAACTAATACAACTACATTTATTCAATGGCTCACCAAGATCTCCAGAAGCATTTGGAAAACATTCTTGAGCTCGTGAGGAGGAGCCGTCTCCAGCTGATTCTAGAAAGCATACACAGGTCATCATTAGCATTGTTACTGTAATGACAGATGCAGAGATCTGTTATATGGGATTTGTAGTTTGCAGGAGTTTAGTTCTTTATCTCTTATATATGTATACATATCAATACAGGCTGTTCTAACCTTGAGCATATGCAACACTCCCAGAGAGAAAGGCTCATTACAGAAGCAGCAGTACGTCACCATCTCTATGAGGAAGGACAACGGCCCAGACAACTCGCGCATAGCAAGCATTACCTGCAAGAAAAACAGCTCAGTAAAAGAACAACTTGTGTCACATACTTTTATCTTTAATAATAATGAAGATCTGGTGATGAAATTTGTATTAAATACCTCAGTCTGTATGAAAAAGACTGACATGCATGATTACAATGTGTGCAGACAGGTGTTCATTTCTGATAACTAATATCCACGGATGTAGGAGTAGAAGCCGGCGCCTGTCCAGCCGTCTCCAGCATTAAAGCCCTTTTGTCCTCTTGGACACAGCACAGGATGTTGGTTATTTCACTCTGAGAATTGTGCAGTGATCTGTGCATAATGTATCAGTGGAGTGAAGTGTTCATGGTGTGAACGTACTGGTTAAGAAACTCCATTCAGGAGATGCAACAGAAAAAGAGAACTGCCAAAAAAAAGCATGTCTCCATGCAGACCACATCACCACCACCTTGTCAGGACAAAAGAAGTGCATGCTGGACATTTTCAGCACATGTTGTAACATCAATATTTTTCAAACTGACTGAAGTATATTTACTCCAAATTTCATCACCAGATCTTCATTCGTATTCAAGTTATTCATGATAGTTTGGGTGAAGAAGCAAGTACTATTGTATATGATGTCCATTTATGGATCATTGGGACCACTGTGTGTTTTAGCTGCGTCTGTATGTGTTACCTCCATAAGGTAAGGCTGCCCCTCAGGTTTGAAGAGCAGAGTGTTGACATCTGGGTGCAGTGGCAACATAGAGGAGGATAGAGTGACGACGCCAGAGGAGTTGTGTCTGAATGAGCCAGGAGCTGAACATGCACACAGAAAGAGAGACCACATTCATATACCACTCAAAGGCATGTATTATGTAAATGGGGCTTTCTTAGTATGACTGCAATGATTAAGTCAAGCAAAAAAAATTAAGCCAATTATTTAAAAATAACCATGAGTCTATTTTTAATAAATACATGTAATTATTAGCAATTTAGCATGTTTGTGGTTTATTATCTGCACAACTGTGATTCCCAGACACATGACATGTGAATATCATGTTCATAATTTCATAAAAAAAATAAACCATCACTTTATATTTATATAAAGTGACATATTTCTAGCTTTTTAATGTTTTAATGTTTGTGTGGCTTATAGCTCAGAAATGTAGATGGGTAAGTGTGTGTATTTGTGAGTGCTCACACTCTGTCCTCTGAGATATGAGGTCTGTGTGTAACACCACCAGAGCCAGTGTATTATGTAGGTGTAGAAACTCTCGAGCCTGAGCTGAATTCCACCGGCGATTCTGAAGAAAAAACAGCAACAAAGACCTTCAAATTAAGGAAACAAACCACTCCAGCTGCTGTAGGCCAGACAAAACACTACACCATTACAAAACTGATCAAGACTAAAGGTTAAATATTTACAGCACGCCTTAACCAGAGAACAAATTTCACACGGTTTCTAATACAAATAAAGGACTTAGCCCTTAAATCTAGGATTATACAAAGTCTAAATGACTGTACCTGATTATTCTGTCTGTTGGGGCCCAACAGAAAGATGAGCATCCGCCGATAAGCAGCATGTTTCAACAACAGCTGACAAGGCCCGAATCCCTGAGATTGGATAGATGCATACACAAATACTGATTCATTTGATCCCTATTCTCTCATTTTATTTCATTGTTTTATCAAACAATATGAACAAAAACAGAAATAAATAAACAAAATGATTTCCTGTCACATATTCTCTCTCACCCTTTGGGCAAAGTTGCTGAACAGGCTGAAGTACTGTGAGCAGTTTTTGCAGTTTTCTGGCACATCCTTGTCCAGCAGTGAGAGCAGCATGTCCAGCAGACAATCCAGGCCCGTGTCTTGGAAATACAGCGCACTCTCCAGAGTCTTCTCCAGGATGGAGGCCACCACCACACGCACCTCCCGCACACTGCACTCCAAAAGACAATTCCTGCAGAGAGAGTGAGAAAAGACATTTATCAGCCAAACATGGATGCTATCCATCATATTAGGACGGTACAGTATAGGCCCTGACTACATATGGCATTCAAATACAGCCATACCAACAGATGAGCATTACCATAAATGTGACTGGATTTAGCCATCAAAATCCAGAGGTATTCAAGCATACTCTTCTGTCTATAGCATAGTATAGAGGTGCAGTTTTTCCCCATTTTATACACAATATTCCATGTAATGCAGTGAAGCCAAGCTGCTGTCTAAAACAACATCCAGCTACAAACCCTCAATCTGAGTGGAAATACTGTCAGTATTCCATTGTGAGCCCCAGGGATGGAGCTGACTGTGGTGAGCCCTGTGACTCGTGAAATAGTTCCGTACATTCTCTGGCTTTGACTAGCTGTGGCATGATATCGGGGCAGCTCTACCACCTGATACAAACCAGCCAATCCTCGGAGAGAGCGCTACAACCCCTCTGAACCATCCTAGTGCTGTTTTAGGCCTCCTCCTTGCCTTGCACCCTGGATAATGCTTGGCACTTTAAACACATGGTGTTTACATTCTGTGGCCACAGCCTACTTTCTGTATTTTCTCAACCAATCAGCTTGCAGAGAAGCAGTCACACCTACACCCGACACAGCTGCAAATGATTTAGCTACTAGTAACTGTGCTATCCATAGTTCAATCCGTTATTCATTCAATCCATCCTTCCTTCCATTATTACATCCATCCATCATTCCATCTATCCATCCATCCATCCATCCATCCATCCATCATTCCATTATTCATTCAATCCATCCATTATTCCATCCATCATTTTATTCATTATTCCATCCATCCATCCATCCATCCATCAATCCATTATTCCATGCATCCATTATTCATTCCATCCATCCATCCATCATTCCATTCATCCATTATTCATTCCATCCATTTTTCCATCCATCCATCATTCCATGCATCCTTTACTTCATTATTCATTCAATCCAGCCATCCATTATTCCATCCATCCCTCCATCCATTATTCCATCCATCCCTCCATCTGTTATTCCATCCATCCATCATTCCCTCCATCCATTATTCATTCCACCCATTCATCCATCATTCCATTCATCCATTATTCATTCCATCCATTTTTCCATCCATCCATCATTCCATGCATCCTTTACTTCATTATTCATTCAATCCAGCCATCCATTATTCCATCCATCCCTCCATCCATTATTCCATCCATCCCTCCATCCATCATTCCATCCATCCCTCCATCCATCCATCATTCCCTCCATCCATTATTCTGTCTAACATTTGATCCATTATTCCATCCATCCAACCATTATTCCAACTATCCATCCATCCTTCATTCGATCCATCCTTCCATTATTCCATCCATCCATCCATCCATTATTCCGGCTAACATTTTATCCATTATTCCATCCATCAATCCATCATTCCATCCATCCATACATCATTCATTCCATTCATCCATTATTCATTCCATCCATCCATCGCTCAGAGTCTCCTACCCCTTCTTTGGGTGCTGGGCATTATTTTTTCAATAGGATCAAATAAGTAAAAATATATGGCTGTGTCCTATTTCTGCAAAATGTTTGTTCTTGAGGTGTAGTCCGTTTTAAAGCAAGATTTAAGAATCAGTATCAGTGGTAGAATGCAATCTCTCTGCAGAATTTTTACTACTTGTGATCAACAGTGACTATAGAAATTGACCATCAGTAGAGTACATGTTTATCTGTGTGTGCATGTGTCCTCACTCACTTGATGATCTCCCGGCCCTCAGCAGCAACCAGGTACTGGACCATCCACTGACAAGCCTCACTGCTCTTAGACAACAGCATCTCCACTGTAGCGATCCACTCCTCTGTGTCCACCCTAAGAAAGAGCAAGCAAGAGAAAGTCTGGATGTCATTAACTGATCATTTGTATAACATAACCTCAGTTATTAACTCCCTCAGACTTCAGGAAGGCTAGAATAAAGGAAGGTCATTTACCGAAGCTTCTTCTTGGTGCGTAGGTAGGTGTGGAAGAGAAACTGCACAGCAAGCTGAAGGCTGGTTTTTGCCATGGCTTGATAGGATGGATGCTTCAGTTTGGTCTGTGAATTTTGGAAAATGTTATTTTAGTTGTCAACATATATTTTTTAGCTTTAACAGTTTTATGTTCTTGCCTCCAAAAGACATGTGACTCACTGCATTAACAGATGCCAGGGAAAGGGTGAAGTTAAAGTAATCGCTATTGTACACGTCTCTGTTCTTCATGAACTTCAGGTTCTCATCCCTCACCATCTAAAACAAAAACACAGCTGGGTGTTAATACAGTACACAACACAGAATTGTGATCCACAAGCAATTTCCTGTATAACCACATAACCTAATAACCACTGGTGTTAATGATGAGAGCTGATATCCGGAAGGTATTTAACTGGCTCCATTGAGAAATCCTGCTTTGGGAAACATGCCATGTTCACCATTTTTTACATGATGTGAAAGTGAAAGTGCACAATCGTTGACCAATGTGCTTACACACAGCGAAATGTGACCTCAGTGATTGAAACACACGTTTTCACATTAAGAGGGAGTGAGCACACATTCCCAAAGTGGTGGGCGGTTGGGGGTTAGGTGCCTTGCTCAAGGGCACTTCAGTGATGTCCTGCAGGGGAATCGATCCAGAGACCTTCCAGTCACAAGACCAGTACCATACTTGGTATACAGTGGTTGTCCCCCCCTTTTTTTTTAGGTAAAAGACAACAGACCTGGTAGATCCTGACAGGCATCTTCTCCACAAACAAGCCCTTCTTCTCTCCTTTCCTGACCAGTCGGGTGAGCAGCGTGAGCCGGTCGTTGTTAGCCCTGGGGGGCCGAGGGGACGACTGAGGAGAAATCTCAGGAGATGAAGGAGCTGACCTGAGAAATAGACGTCAGAAAAATAAGTTTATAAAACACACACTCTTAGCTTTAACATCTAAACAGCTAAGCCTTTGAAACTGCTTTAAAATTTAGATTTGTACTAAGGAGGCAAGTAAGTGTCCAAAAAAAAAAAAAAATGCATAAAATATTATGCTGCTTGGACCACTTCAATACTATTAAAAATTAATTATAAAACAGTGGTGTTCAATAATGTTTATAAAATCAACTGCAAATCTATTCAAAGATATGAGATGATGATTTTACTACAGTTAATTATGGTTGTTTATTTGATTACAGAAATGCATCTAATCAGTAGTAAAGTTGTTAGAACAGCCTGTGGTAACTCACAGAGACAAGTCTTCGGCTTCTTGTCTCATGACACTGACGCGGCTCTTTTTGGGCAGGACAGGCGAGTTCTGATCACTGATGCGCTGGTAGAACAACATGTAAGCATTCCAGTAGCGTCTCCGCACGTCTGGATATGGGTTAGCTACAAAAAAAAAAAAAAAAACGCACACCACATGCTTAACCCTCTGGAGTCTGAGGATATTTCAGACACACTGATGTAGTCTGACATGCCTTGACTTTTTACAAATTACACCCAAAGTGTTACACAGGCTGTTGTTCAGCACAAACTCAGCAACAACAGTGTCAAACACTAAGAGTGTCATAAATCTATATTTTGATTAAATCTGCTCTAAACTTAGACTTTCCAAAAACCTGTTTTCAGATGTGCTGATATATTGTGAAAAAACACTCTAAACATTTCTAACCACGACTTTTGAGCTCAGAACTGAATAAACAGAGGTGTTGGCTACACAATGCTCATTACAGTTTTTAGAAATTGTCTGTGGTTTTATTTCTAAAGCTTAACTAATATGAGGTGACGATCAGTCGTTTTCACAGATGTGTCTCTGCTTATTTAAGCTCCTCTCACAAGAATCTAAAAATATATTTTGATTCAAACTATACATATTTGAAAAGAAGACCTTTTAAAGTTTCTGGAGTATGTTTTGTTTTGTTTCTAGGATAAAATCTCACAAATTTATATAAATGTGGTCGGGTCCGCCGACTCCAGAGGGTTAACAAATGTAATTACACATTCTGCATTTGTGAGCATTTGCATTAATGTGGAAAAGCTAGCTCCAGTAGAATGGAAATTTTTAGATGTATATCGTGTGTTGAGCTCTACACAGACTGATATCAGGAGAAAGACCTACACTGATCATAGACTTTGGGTCTGTACTCTCCACCAAAACATTCATATTCCAGAGTTTCGTCGTTCATGTCAAACTCCTCCACAACGTTATCGTTAAACTTGTACCATCGGCCTCTTGAACTGCCCCTAGAAAAGGAAAAAGAAAGAAAGAGAGAGCTGCTCAGCACAGTGTGGTTGATCCTGCATTCCCTGAATGCCTGTTCAAGTTTAATAAAGAGGTATATCAGTGCCAGGCATCTGGACCTGTTTAAGCTATTAAAGCATGCAAGAACCACTATTAAAATGAAGAAATGGAGGCCTCACACATTAGAAGTGTCTACTGCACAGAGAAAAAATGGGAATAATAAGTTATCCAGGTTTAGTGGTTAAATGTTTAAGATGTGGTTTTCACTAAACCAAAAGCATATGGTGTACATATATGTATTTTATTAACAGTGGCAATAGTATAATGTTAATGTATTCAACAGAGGGGCCATGTGAAGCTTTTAAAATTAACACTATTTTACACTACACATATACAGTAATGAAAGCCATCAATCTCTAATGCACACACACACATACCTGCGGTCTTTGATAAAGGAGTAGTAGTGTCCTGCATGAGCTTGGCCACTGTGGACCACAACTCCCACCAATTCATAGTTTTCAGAGATGGTGACTTTTTTACGGGGGGATCCTCCTGGTCCGGCCTCTCCGCCCCTACCATTCTCCCCGTGGTCTGCACTGGAGTCCTGCCGAGCCATCCCAGACACTGTGTATGGCTCCATGTTCAACACCCATGGGAACTAGCAGGACAAGTACAAAACAAAGTATTTACACAGTTTTCAGATTAAGGATGAGTGTCATCAGGGATTTATGACCAATGTGCAAAGAGGAATTTGATCTCCACATTTAACCCATCTGTGCAGTGAAACACTCACACTACTTGATCTAGAGAGAAGTTAGCACACTTGCACGGAGCAGTGGGCAGCGCTATCCACAGTTCATTTAATTCAATCCAAATTGATCAACGTTGGCCATAGGATCACATAGCTGGGCATCTTTTATTTATTTATTTATTTTTAATTTTAATATATTTTTTGTTTGTTTTTTCTTGTTTTTCTTATAATTATAAGAATTACAAGAAGTTTATATTTTTATTCTATTCACTATTTCATTCTTGCACTATTAGTAGAAAAGTAGAAATTTCATTGTACAGGAGAACATGCTTCTTTACTGTGGAAATGACAATAAAGCTTTGAATCTGAGTCAGCGTTTTTGTTTTTTCATTTATTTAGATCAATTCCATGCATGAAAGTCTTACCCTGATCTGTTCATCATATTTGATGGAGCGTCCACTCTCCCAGTCAAAGCCAAAGCGCATGAGATGGATAACCAGCACACTAGGCAGAGATTTAATACAGGTACGCTTCACTGTGGTCCTCTGAAACAGAACACACACACATTCAAGCATTATTACAGACTATGATACAGATTGGCATACAAAAAAATAAACATTGCCTTAAACACAGAGCTTAGGGCTTCACCTTCTCTTTGCATTTCTCACAGTAGTAGGCATTGCTGCCCTCTAGCACCTCTCCTCGCACAAACTGATCAAGAGAAATCTCCAGACTCTGACATGATGTCACGCCCAGGTTCAGTGCCATAAAAGTCTCCTCACGTTCATACCTGCACCAGAGAGAAAGAAAGAATTCACACTTATATGTTCCTGCAATTACACAATTTAAGAAACATGCTCATCTAGGTGTTTTTACTGACCTGTGCGGACAGTCTTTGCATATCTTTTGGTCAGAGAAAATGCCCTGGAACGTATTCTTGAATAACTGCTCTCTCCCAATTTTCTGTAAGATAAAAAAGAAACAATAGTTTTTGTAAGAAAACCCTCAACAACACATGGTCAAATAAAGATTTTAGCCAAGTGCCAAATAAACAATGTTACAAAAAAACAAAACCAAGCTTAAAGCCACGCATTGCAATTTTACTCAACTACATTTGGGTTATTACTATATTACAAGGTTCATGTAGGCTTCAGTGAGTTAAATGTAAGACTTTATAAAGACCTTTTAAGACCATTCTCAGTGAAATTTAAGACCAACATGACAAATTGCCAGAAACATTCAAATGATATCAAATATTCTCAAAACATTTTAATTTTATTAATTCAGTTATAGAAAAGGATTAATTTAATATTAGAACAGATAGTTACATTCTCAGCACAAGTAATCTTACCAACACAACACTAGCATGTCTAAATACAACCTCACCCTAAATAAGTGAGTTCTTTTTTATCACCAATCTCAGGTGGTTTTGAGTTGCGCAAGCTTGTCTTTGTATGACTTTCTCAGGGCATTTTGACTTCCTTCTTTATGTCATTCTCAATTAGCAAGAGAGGGAGGTTGAACGCACAGGAGAGATTTGTATACAATACTGACCTCACGTGCGTGCAAAAATCTTCTTGCTCGTTCAACATCTTTGCGTGCACACTCAGAATTGTGTTATAAACATAAAGCAATATCCAATAACACTGGGAAAAGTCACTAGATTTGTCGCTAGTCACTTTTATAATGAAAAGAAAAAAAAAAAAAAAAAACATTGTGAAAACTAGCTAAATATAGCAACAAAAGTTGCCAACAGTGTATTCACGGGCATTATCATGCAGTTATCATTGGATTTGTAGTTTAATGACAACGGCCCACACCAGTACCCCCAGGAAACACTGAGAACAGAACTACTTTTACACTGATGCATTTAGTCAACATTAGCAGAAGTTAGCAAACTTCCGATTAGACTACGCTTCTATAAAGTAAAAATGTAAAACTTTAATCATTTTAATTGAAGACCTTGGATGAATATCTGGCTTTTTTTAAGACGTTTTAAGGCCTTAAATTTAAAGTTTTCAATTTTAGACTTTTTAAGACCCCACCGGAACCCTGATATTAGGTCTAATTACTCATTTACAAGTATACAAATAAGTTTAATTTCAGTGTGAAAATGCTGTTTTAAAAATAATTTTTACCAAAATATTGACCATACACTTTATAAACAGTATTGATCATTTGCTGTCTTTATATCTGAGCAAGATTACAAATCAAGCTCAGTCATTTAGCTTTTGGGAAAACATTGTGGTGGGTCACTGCTTTAAAATCACAAGAAGACATCTTCTGTGTAGACAGTCAGTAGTTAGTGTGCAGTGCTGTACCTTCAGATGTTCATCTAGCTGATCCACCAGGCTGGTGAAGAACTCATAAGCATCCTGCTGCTCTCGCACATACAGCTCCTTATTCCACATCTTAAAGATCTGCACAAAAACATCACATTTAACACCACATACCATCCTCAGACAGTTCCTTTTTAATGTGCTGTAAGCCTCTTTGAAAGTATTAGCAGAATAGAACTAGTACTGACTGAAAGGCATTAGATAAACATTATTCTCACCTTCCAGAAGTTCTCAGGCACATAATACTGCAGCTTGCTTTCCATTAGGTGGCCAAACAGGGACTGCACTTGACAGAACACACTGTCTTCTGGGTTTTCCGTGTCATCTTCTATGGACAGGATGGCCTGATATATGCACAAAGAAACATCTGGCAATTAGTCAGTGTTGAGTTATTCCTGGAAAATGTTATTTTACAGTACTGTTCACTAGCTCCATCTTGTGGAAGTGGAGTGTTAAAAAGACCAGAAATATTTAACATAAAAAACAAATGGCTATACAGTCATTCACTGCCAATAATGGGCCAACACTGACTTTAGGGTTGGTATAAGAAATAAAAATAAATTAAAACAATAGCCACAAAGAAGGAAAAATGTCAATGAAGTGCATATTGCTATAATTCATAAACCGGTGCCCTATTATAGCATCCACTTGACTACACAGATAAAACACATTTAGAAGAGACAAGTTATTCCTGCCTAATCAATATAATTTTTGTTACTGTACCTCTTGATAATGCATTACAGTTATGGGTTGAGCTGTACAGACACTAGGTGGTAGCTAGATGGTTGTAATAGTGTTGCTAAGTGGTTGCTAGGCTGTTGCTAGTTGGCTGTTATAATGGTTAATATGTGGTTGCTAGGGTGTTGCTATGTGGTTGCTAATTGACTTACCGTATATGGTTTTGATAAATGGTAGATTCCTAGATGGTTGCAATAGTGTTGTTAATTGGTTAATAGGCTGTTGGTACCTGGTTGCTATGATGTTACTAAATGGTAACTAGATGGTTGAAATAGTGCTGATAAGTGGTTGCTAGGCTGTTGTTACGTGGTTGCTAATTTGTAGATAGCTGGCTCATAGTGTTAAATAGCGGCTGCTAAGTGGTTGGTATAGTGTTGCTAAGTGGATGTGGGGTGTGGGGTGAGGTGATTGCTATGGTATATCAGGTCGTTGCCACACACCTCAGGTAAGCCAGGTTGCATGTATAGCTGCTGGAAGACAGCATTCATATAGCAGGTTGCTCCTCCATTTTTCAGCCCCACAAACCCAGACACAGAGCGGCTGTCCACCGGGGGGAGGTACTGAGGCAACATACACGCACACATGGTCACCCATACTGCATATCATTTTTGCATACTGTATCACGTTGCTATTCAGTACAACATGGCATATATTCCTTGTACATCATTCTCACAATGAAAGACAAGACAGAGAAACGGTAAAAACTCACATCAAACTCCTTAGTAAGGGAGGGGTCAGACTGATGATGCATAGAGAGCAGCTCTCGAGTGATGAGCTGCAGGTTAGTGAGGGAGCTGTCAGCCAACATTACCAACACTTCATATGCTGCCAGTCGACTGCTCACTGTACTGCACCTATAAAAGAGAGAGTGAGAAAGCCTGTGAGTGATGTTTGGACACCTTAGATATCCCTCCTAATGAGTGAATTCTGTCATTTTAAGCTGCACTTATTACTAATACAGGCATTCAGTTCCACAAGTTGTATAATGAGAGTATAAGCATTGCCAATAGAATGGTACTCAATAGAAGAGAGGCTACACGGTGTCACCAATGTCCAACGCCAAGCATTACCTAGAGGGGAACAAACACTCTATACCAGGAGTTCTCAACTGGTCTTAGCCCGGGACCCACATTTTCTCATGGTCATTAAGTCACAACCCACTTTTTATGAATACAAAACAAACAATTTTATTTTTTAAAACTAGCCTTGAGATTTGGGGGGGGGGGGGGCATTACCGGTGGGGCGGGACAGGGGTGCTGGAACATAAATTAAATTAATATTATGAATTATATTACTATTATTAAACTAACTAATACCTATTACTACAATACATTACTTACAAATTATGATTTATAATTTACTCATTACTATTAATAATATACTAATAAAAGCACCTGAATTTCCCGCAAGGGATTAATAAAGTATCTATCTATCTATCTATCTATCTATAATAATAACTATTAAGTGTTATTAATAAAATAATACAATTTATATTTATCATTAACAAAAAAAATTATACATTATTATTATTATTATTATTGTTTAATATTTATAAAATGTTAAAAGCATATAGCATAAAATTATCACACAATTCTGTGTTTCACTTTTTCAGTCAACTTCACTCACTACCACCAATTTTACACTTATGTTTGGACTGTATGGTCAACAGACCTCAATTACATAAATTTGTACCTAATTTCTGTGTAAAAATAAGCAAAAATTCTGAATTATATTGACAACAGTTAAACTTAGAGGCATGTAAAAGGACGGCTTATCACAGACAGGTAGCAGCATGCACACAGAGACAGACTCAAATGTTAATGTTAATGGTTTTAATATAAAACATCCGATATATGTCTAGCTGACTTGACACAAATAGAACAAACGTCTAACATCTTAACAACTTACAGCGGCAGGTGAACACGAACTGCTGGCTTACTTACAAACACCAGTTTACTGTTTGATGGAGTGACAGTGGGGACAGCCAATCACACGTCAACAAGAAACGGCAGAGCCAATCGATGAGCTTGTGGGCGGTCTAAACAAAAATCTACATTTCAAATGCTCTGGGTTATATTTAGTGCCATCTTGCCTCCAAAGATCACAAATTTAAAGAGAAGGGTAAAGGGCAAACAAATGGTGGTTACCATGGCAACGTGAATGCTGCGTGCGTCTGACGCTGCCTCTCTGTCTTTTTTCAAGATAAAAGACGTGTACAAAATCAGATAAGCATTAATTATTTTTTTGTTTTTAATTGTTTTAAAATTTAACAGTCCGCGACCCAGTTGAGAATCGCTGCTTTATACCTTTAATGGATCAATAGGTGTGAACTTTCTCACAATATTCTAATATGTCGCATGTTGGGTGTCCTACTCTCCTTTACTCACTTTGGATGAAAGTCATGAAGAGGAGCTGTAGTGCTGGAAGGGTTGTTGCTATTCAGGATGATGCGAGACGCTCGAAACAGGAAGTCATCCAACAGCTGCTGAATAAGCGAGGGACCTGGATATAAGAAAAAAACAAAAACAGCTCATTTACTGCATCCAGATAAAAACCTTAAGATGTGTGCATTCACAGTCATAGAGAACATGCTGCTAATTAGAAACACCTGACACTTCGTACACAAGTGTATATGACAGACTAATTAAATTGTGCGTGTGGAGGTGACTAACCAAACTGCTCCTTCTCGTTGCCGCAGAGGGAGAGCAGGGTTTTAATGAGGCGCAGATGGCCGGCCTGCAGTATGTTGTCGGCCTCGCTGGTCTCCAGCTCGCTGGTCCACGTGGGCTCAAAGTTATCCAACCAACTGATCTCATCCTCCAACATGACTGCTGGACTGATCTGCAACTGCTCCATCTCTGTGCCTACAGACAGATCAAGAGACAGTGAAGGAGTCTACAAAAACACTTGCTAACTGGAGATGTTTCATGCTGACAAGTAGAACTGACGGCTTGGGAAGCAAGTAATACACTGTTTACCACATGCTGACTTTCACTCTGCATTCAAAAGAGTCTTTTTCAAAGCTTCTGCACAACCACAGAGATGTAATCAAAGTCATTCAGGGTGGTTTTCTGTGAAATGGTGCACTGTACAGAAAGTTACTTTAGTGGGGATAGGAACTGAGGTTGTAATGTATACAGCGCAAACATTTATCCAAAAAACAACCAGTGCATACACACATCTTCAGAGTTTCTATATGTAATTAGGACCCTTCCAAATTCTTGGCAGTCTAGAACCATGCAAACATCTGTCTCAGTTTAATTCATATAGCACCTCTATCTAAGCCAATGTGCTTTCCAGCAAATCAGTTCACTCACTCACACACACACACACACACACTTTGGGGAAATCTCACTAGTCCATGGCCTAGTGTCACTTGGTTCCAGGAAAGATGTATTGGTTGTGGGGAATCATCCCACTCAGGAAACCTGTTAGCTACAATGTAGCGCTGTGTTTTAGCGAGGCACAGCTCACTCAAGCAGGAACAATAGTTCATTAGTTACATTTACATTACAAGCCATGTTGCTCAAATCCGACTTTCTTGCCCAGATCAGATTTAACTATCTTGACGGTTCACATTCACAAATGTAAGTGTATTTGTTTGCAATGTGAACCAATCTGTCCCTGAAATGGCTCACATGCACACATTGGTACATATATATACACGTCACACTCGTCACCAACAACAAAAAGCATCACATTTGTGCAGGGTTGCCAGGTTTGCAAAAATATAGTCGCCAGTAAAAATTCAGAGTTGGCGGTTTGCATGGTTTTTGCATGAAATAAAAGAATAAATTGAATGAGAAAATAAGAATGGAAGATTTAGGTTTTAAAGCTCATTGAAACATATGTGTCACTTTAGATTTTGGGCTAGTTTCTGTTTATGTAGGTGAAGAAGGTGAATAAATGTCAGCTGGCTGCTTTTGCTGTTTTTACAGCTACGTGAGTATATAAGAGAGCCAACGCTGCCTCACCCACTATGCGTATACGTACAAGCAAAAACACCCATGACATCCGATCTGAACATCACATTCATGTCACATGTCCATGGATATGTATCTGATCTAGAACCACATATGAAAGTGACTCAAATCTGATTAGAAAAGAACTTGGTAGGATTGTATATATGTTTATAATACTATTATTTGATCCTACTTTGCCCACCATCGCCCCATTATATTTTAGTCCAACAGACTTCAGAGCAGATGCAGGCTTCATACATTCACTTATGTATGTATGTATGTATTCGCTTACAAATTATGACACTTCACTTCAAAGCAATGTGAAAAGTTCTGTCATCACATAAAAAGTCTAAATCTCAAATTTAAACTTTTTTTTTGTTAAAATCACAATGTTTTAATTTTGGAAAAATATGCAAAAAACAGCAAAAAAAATTGACCAGAAAAAGCTTGCTTACTTGTCAGGTCGTCCAGCAGTTGGCATCGTAGGTCAAAATATTCTGTACACTGGGAAAGCAACCTAGAGAAACAATACAGAGTACGTCAGGTCATGCTAAAATTAGTTTTATTGCGACATGATTATACTTTAACATTTAGCTGCCTGCTGAGGATGCTTTTTACATGATGATACTAATATCAGATGACTGTTTTGAATAAATTATAAGACTGTAATATGAAGATTATTCACAAAGAATGAAGTATGGTATGAATGAGCTTGTCCTGGTATGCGATCACATACACATATAGGTATTAAACATAAGGTAATCATCATCATCATCATCATCAGTAGC
This sequence comes from Crenuchus spilurus, assembly GCA_036984385.1. Classification (NCBI taxonomy): domain Eukaryota; kingdom Metazoa; phylum Chordata; class Actinopteri; order Characiformes; family Crenuchidae; genus Crenuchus; species Crenuchus spilurus. Next base: position 77,344 of record BRDA01008593.1, on the reverse strand, counting down.
AGTAACAACACAATTCATATACCTCTGGTTGATGCCCCTCATGACACTGGTGGGAGACCACAGAGGGAGCTGTGCAGTCAACACCACCTTCAGCAGGAACAGATTGGGTTTCTGCAGCTCTGGGTACGCTGATGTATCACTCTGACTCAGAGTATACAGCTGATCACATGCCACCCGCCGGATCTATGAGGAGCGGAAGAGAAGAAAATCAGTCATGCTAAGCTAAAAATCTTATTTAAAATGTTAAATCATTTTAAGACTTTTGAAATCTGAAAACCGAAGACCTCACTGACCTCTGCACTGGGTGATCCCAGTAGTATGTCAATGATAAAATCATTCACACATGGCAGGTTGTAGAAGGATGCTGTAGAAAAACAGAGGAACACAAGTCTAAACAACTAACTTTGTTAAAAGATCAGCTATACAGGTGTACAATTACAGACTGTAGTTCAGTGGTGCGCAATTCTGGTCCTGAACATCTATCATATGCAATACACTAGACACTGATATTCAGATGACCTGGACCAGCTAAGTTAAATGAAGTCTGGAACTGAACTGTGCAAGGCAGCAGGTCTCCAGGTCCAGGATTGGGTATCCCTGTTGTAGTTGATCTATTGTTATGCACAATTTATCCACCATGGGTCAGTTTTCTCTCAACATCATTGTTGACCAACTATTGGTGGTGAAACACAACTCATCACTAAGCTGGTGGTCCACCACCTAAAACCAGAAGAGGAGGCAGCTGTGGCCTAAAGGTTTGGGACAGAAAGGTTGCCGATTGGCACACCGAAACCAACAGGAGAAATACATTCATGGCTGAAACATCCTCGAGCAAGCTATCTAACTCACAACTGCTCCCCAGGTGCTGCAGCAGGTGGCTGCCCCCATAGTGTGTGCTATGCTCACTAGTGTGTTTGTGTATTCACTGCAGGGATTCTTCTTCTTGAACAAACACATAAAAAGTTGCTTTAACCCAAGGTTCACACTGGAACAGAAAGAAGACCATCTGAGAAAAGACTTGGGAACATCTGTCACATTCAAGCTGGATAGATATGTGAGAATGTGCGAGTGAGAGAGATCCTGCATTTGTATGCTTGTGTGTTCTTACAGAGCTGCTGACAGCGGAGCTGGAGGCAGGTAACCAACAGGGACAGCGCTTCCCGGGCTATGATGGTGTCTTTAATGGACACACACTGTTGTTTGACACAGATTCCAGCCTGCAGAGTGGTGGCCTCTCCCTCACTGCTGGAGCTGCAATTACTGCCTGTGACACACAGAAGGCGTGTAACACACAGTTACTTTTGCCCATTATCAACTTACTCTACATGTATATGCGTGTCTGCGTGTAAGGTTCACCTGTGCTGCTGACCCTGCTGCGGATGCCCAGAGGCAGCAGTGAGTTTGTGCTCTCTCTGATTGGTTGACTGCTGCCCACAAGGTCCAGTCGACCAGCAGCAGCAGCCCATGTGAGTCGCATAAAGCAGGCTACTGTGGAAGTGAAGTCCCCTACTTCCATAGTCTACATGAATCAAAAAACACAGGAATATCTGTTATCATATAGATGAAGATGCGGATTTCTTCAGTTTGATATAAGATTTTCTCTCTAATTAAAATCATTATTCAAAGAAAAGTCTAATTTACATAATTTCCCCTTTATTCCAACCCTTATTCATTATGTGGTGACACTGAATTGAGATGCTGCTCTTTACAAACAATGTCTGTGTAAAATTGCCAGCTCTGTGAAGGGTGTAAAGACATAAAACACACACCTGAATGGCGACTCGTGCTGCTGGTATGATCTCCTCCACTCTAATGGAGGATCTGTCAGACATGGACATCTGCCTGTAGGAGGATTTCTCTGGGGTCCCACATAGAGAGAGCTGACGTCCACTCTGCCTGCCTGCATTACGGAAAGGCCGGGAGGACAGAGTGTCGAGACCTTCTTTACTCAATTCCTCATCCAAGATGCTGGGCATCGTCTGTCCTACCAGCAAGAACCTGCAGGGGGCAACAGTCAGAACAAAAGAGGGCACAGATCTCATTCAAATAATCATTCATCTAAAGACAGAGTGTAATAGCTAGAAGATAAAGCGAGATGGAGAGAGACAGAGTGTATGAGAGAGAAAGTAAGAAAGCAAGAAAGAGAAGCAAGCGCGACAGCGAAGACGGAGCCAGCGCGACAGCGAAGACGGAGCCAGCGCGACAGCGAAGACGGAGCCAGCGAGACAGCGAAGACGGAGCCAGCGAGAGAGCGAAGACGGAGCCAGCGAGAGAGCGAAGACGGAGCCAGCGAGAGAGCGAAGACGGAGCCAGCGAGAGAGAGCGAAGACGGAGCCAGCGAGAGAGAGCAAAAGAGACAGCGAGAGAGAGCAAAAGAGACAGCGAGAGAGAGCAAAAGAGACAGCGAGAGAGAGCAAAAGAGACAGCGAGACAGCGCAAAAGAGACAGCGAGACAGCGCAAAAGAGACAGCGAGACAGCAAAGGCAGCGAGACAGCAAAGGCAGCGAGACAGCAAAGGCAGCGAGACAGCAAAGGCAGCGAGACAGCAAAGAGAGAGAGACAGCAAAGAGAGAGAGACAGCAAAGAGAGAGAGACAGCGAAGACGGAGCAAAAGAGACAGCAAAGACGGAGCAAAAGAGACAGCAAAGACGGAGCAAAAGAGACAGCAAAGACGGAGCAAAAGAGACAGCAAAG
>BRDA01008593.1:56965-72163 GCA_036984385.1 Crenuchus spilurus | reverse complement strand
ACACACACACACACACACACACACACACACACACACACATCTTTTGTGACAAGTGTAACCCGAGGTCGAGAGTCCGGAGGTTCAGGGGTAGAGACAGGTCATTCGTCGTCGTAGTCGTCTCGCGTCGTAGGTAAGACCTCAGAGATAAGGCGAGAAGACGTGGCCCGTACACACACACACACACACACACACACACACACATCTTTTGTGACAAGTGTAACCCGAGGTCGAGAGTCCGGAGGTTCAGGGGTAGAGACAGGTCATTCGTCGTCGTAGTCGTCTCGCGTCGTAGGTAAGACCTCAGAGATAAGGCGAGAAGACGTGGCCCGTACAGATGTAAGTCTCACGAGATGTTAGATCTCCATGCGTGTGTGTGTGTGTGATAAAGTCAATAGTTTATATTATTCTTTCTTATTACTTCAAATGTCAAAAGATGAAACAGTAGTGTCAAGTGATACTTGACCTCAACGTGATTTTGAGTTAGTGGTGTACACACACACACACACACACACACACACACACACACACACACACACACACACACACACACACACACACAAGAGAGAGAGAGGGGAAGGTGTTAGGCACATACTGTTCTCTCACATACTGGTATTTATCAAATTGATAAACAAACTCAGCTTTTGAAACACACCATGAGTCACATGGCTTTGTTTCAGCTCTACTTGATGAGTCATCCCACACGCTGCCAGTTGGACGTCACTAAACTCCAAACACTTCTCTAAAATCCCTCAGCGTTACTGTGAAGAGGGCTTCTAGCTCTCAGTTTTTGATATTGTCTGACCGTTAGTCGTAATACAGATATTACATAGCTTTGGAGTCCAGCAGTTTTAGTTATAAGAGGTTTTGCAGATTAATATGACGACCAGTTGTCAAATGTGAACTGTCTCATTTAATTGACAGTTCAAATAAATCAAACAAAATATATATACTATATGTCCAAATGCTTGTGAACAGCCCTTGTGGGGTTTGTGAAGTGTTGTCAATAGGAGCAGATGAACATGAACCTATGGACACTATGCCTAATGCCAGGCGTGGGCCACAGGGATATAAAGCCTCCCAGCATTGAGCTGTGGAGCAGTAGATCTGTGTTTTCTGCACCATCCAGTACTTTTGGGATGAGGTGGATGTTGATCATCCAACATCCTGACCTCAGGCTCTTGTCGCTGAATGTAATCAATTCCTCAAAGCAATGGTTCAAATCTAGCAGAAAGCCTTCCCTGAACAGTAGACAGTTCCTCCAACAGAAGCAGAATAAACTATTTTTTACCTTTTATTTCAAAAGAAACAATGAATGGGTTTATATTCTCTAATCTATAACTGACCAATTACCAATCAATGTATCAGTTCAATTGTAGTATGTGGACAGCTAGAGTTTAGAAGTGAAGTGTTCTCTATGCTACCTGATGACTCCAGACACTGGATTCTTTTGGCACAAAGTTATCCAGGGCGTCCTGCACCTCTGGATCAGTCGGGATGAGCAGCAACAACTTCCTCACACGCAGAGTTATTCTGTAACACATGCATAGCCATTAAAGCAGAGGACAGCTTTGTAAAACAAGTATTAACATCTTTTTTCCAGAAAACATTGCATAATATACACAGTTTACATAGTCGATTGTAGATGCTTAATTTAACAGCTGGTTTATCTATTAAATTCATGTTCACCACTAAAAATGAAGCCTAAAAACTTAAATGTTAACATTGTCAACAGTCAACTGTGTTCCACCAAATGGTTTTCAATTATTTGTGCACCTGTAGATAATCTTTAGTGGGCTTCAGTACCTACACTGGTTATACAGATACAGACAGACTGCAATAATTCTTACAGTGCTATAGACTTACCTGGGCTCCTCTAGATTGGCCAGCTGATACAACATCTCAAACACGTTACATACTAAAGCCATCACCACACCAGGCAGAGACTTCTCCTACAACACATGCATGTACAAGGGTGGAGTTCAGACAAGTGAAAATAATCACTATATTTGTGATTTGAGAAAGAGGGATGAGAGTATGAGAGAGAGAAAGGGAGTTAGTGTGAGCATAAGAGAAATAAAAAAGAGAGAGAGTGAGAGACTAGGTAAGAGACAAAGAGCGAGTGTGAGTGAGAAGAGTAGTGTAGTACCTGTATGTACTATAATGTGTGTATACCTGCTCCAGTGCGTATGCTGAGTTGAAGACTCCACTGCTGCTGGAGCTGGCCGAGGCCGAGCTGTCAGCTGAGCTGCCTGAAGGTGTGCCTGTACCTGAGCTCTTCACTGTCAGACCCTGCTCATCAGAGAAACCCAGCTGATTCAACAGCTTCTGATCCCGGTTCATTGTCAGCTGGAGACAGGTACACACACAAACACACACACACACACAGAATGTTAGCAGGACCACCCACAAACAAAACAAATTGTATAATTAATAGCTATACATTTTCAGGCCACTTAGGCCTCTCTGACATATATTCAGGTTTTAAATGTAAAAAGGGCAGACAAACCTGCCTTTTGGGTGAATCCTGAGAAGTTACTGTAGACTATAGATCATTTCTTTTATATCTGTGTTAGTTATATTTAAGCTGATGTGCTATTCTCTACCCAGTAATGACACAGAGGTCCTGTAATGTGTCTTAGTCTAGTTAATCAAGCAGCATTTTGTATTTATTAGGGCTTGCCTTTATTGTATGATTATTATATGTTTTTCATTGCACTTGTGTTGTGTTGCACCTGGTCCTGCAGGAACGCTGTTTCGTTTCAATATATACCATACAGCATAGAGCTGAAATGACAATTACACACCTCTTGAACTTGGAAAAACTCTAGGAAAGTTGCTGTTCCTTGCCTTAGTCACTTTGTTGAAAACTCCATCATTGTTCGGTCTCAAGAAGCGTTGGTGTGATCCTAGATGACCAGTTATCGTTTTCTACTTAACTCGGTCGTGCAAGTTCCTCCTCTTCAAGATTCAACGAATCTGACCCTTTCTGACTCAATATGCCACCCAGTTGCTTGTACAGTCTCTCGTCATTTCAACACTTGACTACTGCACCTCGCTCCTGCCTGGTCTTCCTACGCGAGCCATCAGACCCCTGCAGCTGTTCCAGATTGCAGCTGCTTGGCTGGACAGCAATCATTCCAAGATCTGTCACATCACTCCACTGCTACGTTCACTTGACTGGCTTCCTGTAGCCACGCGGATCAAATTCAAAACCTTAATGCTTGCCTACAAAGCAAGAAATGGACCAGCCCCTCTCTACATAATGACAATGGTCAAGTCTCGAGTTGCACCTTGAGCCCTTCGAGCTTCTAGTATGACTCAGCTTGACCCACCATCCTTCAAGACACATAGAAGACTAGTATCAAGACTTCTCTGTCCTGGAACCCAGGTACAGTAGAGTCCCTCACAGTCTTCAAACACAGCCTGAAGAGCATCTCTTTGTGGAGCACTTAAGTGAGCACCAGTTTAAAACACTTACTTAAAACTCTTATATTGTGTATAATTGTGTATCTTTCCCTCTTTCTAGGTATTAATGATGGTTTTGTGTCTAAACTGCAGATTAGTTTGAACTCTAACCTGTCTGTACTAGCTGAGATAATTCTCTTAATGGAAACAAAGCACTGTTGTTCTGGATAAGAGTGTCTGCCAAATGCTGTAAATGTAAATGTTTGTGTCACTGCTGTGCTGGTCTGAATGGTCTGCCACCCAAATAACATCGGCTCTCCATGTACAAAGTTGAAAGGGAGTTGATAAACTGTGCAGCAACAGTCAATTACTAAACATGGAAAATAAGTGTTTCTAATAAAACCTGCAATGATTGTAGGTACAAGGTACATCATATATACAAATTGTTGCACAGTAAAAATATAAAAACTGACATTATTTACATTTTTTAAGCCACAGGACAAACCAGAGCATCTAAATGAGCTTCTGGATAAACCATTCATTTGCTCTTATTCACCACCAGCATATGCAACAGCTTAGTTTTAAATGACAGACTACTTGCAATATGTGGTGAAGAGAGCTTGAAATTGTTCTGGATCAGTGTGTAAGTTGCCGTCTCACCATGCTGTCATTGGCGAATATCTGCACATTGTCCACTGGACAGCTAAGCTGCTCCGCAATCTTCCATCTGATGCTCCCAATCGTCTCGTTACTGTGAGCCTACAAACATACACGTACAGGTCGTGGGTCTAGTTCTGGTATTCATTTGTATAAGGTAAAGTCAAAGTGGTATATAAATCAAGAACAAAGTACAGGGTGTCTGTGACTCATGCCTTGTCCACCTTCAATCCATCAATGCTGTTAACTTCTCCATTTATGGATACAAGTTTTTAATGGGCTTCCCATGTAAGGCAGAACTTTGTATCTGTCATAATGTGGATATCTGGGATGTCTTGTATTGAAAAATATCAGCTTTGCCAGTTTGAGAAGTAGAAATGGGGCAAAATCACTTGTTTCATTTTCAATAACAGTACAGATATTGAAATATTAAATATAGGCCCATACCAGTCTGATATGTTTTCTTTAAATATTACTAAGCTATTTTAATTAGGGTGACGAGATGTCCTCTTTTACCTGGATATGTCCTCTTTTTGAGACTTAAAAACATTATCCGTGCAGAATTTCACAAACATTTTGGATTTGGTTTTACTAGAGCTTACCTCAAAGTTTGAGAAGCGTTTTGTTCACAACTAGTCTTGCCCTCCCCCTATTGCGTTTGGTTCGCTTGAGTGAGATGATACGCTATATTAAATGGAAACGGGCGAGCGCTAGGACCCAGCGGAACTCCAAACTGCTCAGTCTGAAACCTTTAGGCCGCCCACAAGCTCACTGATTGGCTCTGCTGTTTCTTGCTAACCTGCGATTGGCCGTCGCCGCCATCACTCCCTCAAACAGCATCTGGATTTGTCAGCTAGACATATTTTAATATCAGAGGCTTCATATTAAAATTCATTAACATTAACATTTGAGTCTGTGTCTGTGTGCCTGTGTCTAGCAGTCTGTGATAAATCATCCATTTACATGCTTTCAAGTTTAGCTATTGTCAAAATATTTCAGAATTTCTGTTTATTTTTACTCAAAAATGAAGTATAATTATGTGTAAATGAGGTCTATTGACCATACAGCCAAACACAAGTGTAACATTAATGATAATGAGCTGGAGTGACGTTGACTGAAAAGGTGAAACACAGAATTGGGTGATAATTTTATGCTACATGCTTTTAAAAGTATATTATTATTTAATAATATGTAATGTATTAATATTTTATTAATGATTAATATTAATTTTATTATTTGATTATTCATGATAATGTTTAATAGTTATTAGTATACTATTAATAGTAACTAGTAATTATTAATAAAATATAAATCATTATTTGTTAATTTTTATTAATAAATAATAATAAAAATAATAATAATAATAATAATAATAATAATAATAAATAATAATAATAAAATTATAGATGTCAAAAAATATTTGCAGCTCCCAGCGTTTTCTTTTATAATGAAACCTGGTCCAAATTGCTCTTTGAGTGTTAAAGGTTGCCAACCCCTGCTCTAGAAGCATTTCAATATTCCTTACTGTGGCGTGTCTACTGATGGCAGCAGTTATGGAGCAGTGAAAATATTCCTTCTGCTCAGTCAGCATTTTGACTGGTGTGGAGTTGAAGGTTGTGTGAAAATAACAAAATTATTACATTCAGCACAGAATAAAGCCAATAAAGCTATTTTTCATATAGGTATCAGCCATATGCCTAGTGTACAACATTTTTTTAAATGTCTTTGTATTTGAACATGCAATACATTATACGGCACCCTCCCCCACCGCCCACACTGAGGTGTCCTCTTTTTCAGCATCTCAGATCTGGTCACCCTAATTTTAATTGAAACCCTTGACTTGATGGTTCTCTGAGAAATATTGACTTAATGTTCCATTTAACTCTGCCAACATGTATGGAGTCCAAATCGTGCTTCTTTAGTTCAGAACTGAGGCAAACAAATCTTTGCTTTTAAAGACTAGTCACCTAAATAACCCAATCATTTTTAACAAAATGCGTCACCAAACCTTTGCTCAAATCACATCCAAATCATTTTGGTCTTAGACTAGATCATGTAGTTTAAGACACTGCATGACAAGACTGTGATCTTTTCATACTTGCAGCCATTCTTCATGAACATAAGGTGTCTGCCAATATACTTGAATGTAATATGAACAAGAGGGAAGAGGGTAATCAGAATCAGAAAAAATATAGAGAAAAGTCACCCCCTTAATCTTTCTCCATTAATACTAAATTATGTTTTTTTTGTCCACTGGTCTGGTCAATGGGTCCCAACATAATGGTTATGATGTTGCAGATCCAGTTCTAATCCAAAGGAGCAAAACTCCAAACATGTGTTGGGTAATTACAATTACACCTAAATGTTTGTGAAAACTTACTTTATTTTATGGTGGGATTCTTGTATAAACCACAATGTTTATATGCAGTGTTAATGTCATGCCAGTGACTACAGTTTTACCCATAGTGCATCTTATGCTCAGATGTCAAATGGCTGTACCTCAAGCGTGAAAGTGTCTTTGGTAGATTCATAGGTTATGTGGAGCGTCACAGGGTGGCCATTGAAAGAAGCTCCATGAGGTAGAATAGTCCGAGGAACAGAATACAGGTCCTATGAGACAAACAAACAATATACAGAACATGTACATAGTGGACAGCACATCTCTGCTACAAATGAAAATGTAAACTGTTTCCAACATGCATTTCAGTAGAAGAGGGAGTTCAAATGTTACAACATAGCCATATCAGAGAGCCTGTTATGCCAAGGCAGTGGCATAGTCCTCACATACATTTGTCCAAGGATGCTGATGTTCATTTTCAGTGGCCAGACAGGTTCTATGTTTAGCTTCCCTTTGAATTGAATATTTCTCTCAGAGACACTGAACCCAAGAGATCTAAATGTAACTTATCTGATATTTAAAAATATGGAGACTGAAAACAGTGGACAAATTCATTCAGTCTGCTGCTTCTTCTGAGCCAGATACTAACAAGGGTTGTATTAATACGACACTGACTGCAGCCACTGTTTGGAGGAACTAACATCACAATTAACCTCAGAAAATTGTGATCAGAGTACCTACTGCTAGAATATGTGCCCACTGACATTGTTTGTAAGTATGTGTTTAATATAAAAAGCCACACAAGATTCTGAACCCACCTCGATGGTAATGACGTATCTCTCCGCCAATAACAATAGCCTCTCAATGATCACCAGCTTAGTAGACCTGTAGGAGACATTTCAACAAAAATAAAGCACAATAATAGCTGTCAGTGTCCCACAGCAATAAACACAACTATCAGTCTGTTCTACCTTGAAGGTGACTGTACTGATGTGGCAACTGTAGGCATGGCAGTGGCTGTCAGCATCTTGGTGGCTCGGGTAACAGCATGTGTCAAGGTTGGGCCACCCAGAGCCGAGCTGGCAGCCTATAAGGATGAGAAGTGTTTGATTAAAATGACATTGTATTAGATAATACACTACAAACACTTATGTACTGAGAATTATTACAGTAATTATATACACCATTCACAAAAAGTTAGGGATATTTAGCTTTGGGGGTGAAATTTCATGATGAACCTAAAATGTGCTCTAACCTTTACAGGTGACCTTCTCTAAACTTTTGAATGTCCAGCTGTTCAGTGTTTCAGTACTTTTAACACAACTTGCTGTTCTCTAACAAGGAGCTTAACAGCAAAATTCAGGTGTTTGATCCATGAATCAACCAATAAATGTCCTGTTTCGGTTAGAATTGTTATTTAAACTCCTCCTCATCATGTGGTTCACATTTTGACATGATGACACCAAGACAACACCTAAAAATTGATCAACAGTACCTCACCATTGTGAGGCTTCAAACAGGATGTTCTCAGACAGAAGTGACCACTGAGCTTAGAGTGTCACAGAGTGTCATCAGCAGGTTGTAACAGAGATACAGAGAGACTGGAAGAGTCACAGAAGGGCATAGAAGTGGACGTCCTTTGGCCACATTACACACTGGTGCCCACTTCACTGTGAACAGTGCCCTGAGGAACAGGATGATGATGCCACACAACACCAGGGAGGTGAGAGGCAAACAAGTGTCATATTAGACCATTCAAAACAGTTTACATCAGCGTGGTCTGTGTGCTAGATGAAGGAGAAGGAGATGCTATGCATCAGCCACTGTTGTCACCAGACAGGCTTTTGGTGGTGGTGGTGTTAGTGTGACTAGTCAAAACAGAACAGTAATGTAAAAAAAACAAAAAGTAAACAAATGGTACAGTGACAAGCCCATACTACTCTAATAACATCATTAATCCAGTCATTGTGCCTCTGCATGAACAACACAGGCCTAATGTCATCTTCATGGATGACGATGCTCCAGCTCATCGAGGTCACATCATCAGGAATGGCTGCTGGAGACTGGGGTACCTCAAATGGAGTGGCACTTTCTCCAGACCTCAATCGCATAGAAAACCTATGTGATCAGCTGAGTCACCGTGTAGAGGCTCGTAACTCTGTACCCCAGAACCTCAATGACCTGAGGTCCGCCCTTCAAGAAGAGTGGGATGCCAGGCCTCAACAGACAATAAGACTTGTGAACAGCATGAGACATCATTGTCAAGCTGTAATTGATGCTTAAGGGTGCATGACACGTTATTGAGATGCTGACATTGAGGTTTACCCACCACTGTTGTTGGCTTTTGTTTCAATAGTTTGAGAGGAAATCACCACTGCAAGCTTCTATTTAAATGCCCTACATTCATGATATATCACTGCAGCATGAATTTTTTACATTATCAAGTGTTTTAATAAGGTTTCTGCTAATGTCAATTATTTTGTCAGTACTGAAGTATTGCTTTTCAAATGTGTTATTTAAAATGTATACATGTTATGAAACCTCTGCAGGTCCTCTTTAAATAAGGTGTTTCGAAAATGTTCTGATACCTACCTCCAACCTTTTATAACAATCAGCAATAAACTTCTTGTGTAAGGACACTGAATCCTGTTTGTGGGGGGAAAAATAGGAATTAATGATGGAATTGTACCTTTATATGCATATGAATCTGAGTGAAACAGACAGAAAGAAAACATAACACAGTAGGAGTGGTAGAATGTGTGCAGACCTTCTTCATTTTGGGATTGAGGTTTATGTAACTGTATGTGATAATGAGCTGAATGGCCTCGTTGGCGATGTCTTCGTCAGGAGACTCCATGGCAATTCTCCAAATGAAGTCCATCCCAATCAGGTCTAAACGTTCAACACACTGAACAGACAATAGAAGAGAACCACAAACTCATTAACTCATGTTTCTTTACATGTAACAGCTGTGTCAGACATAACCGTTTTTAAGCTTGATTTTGTCAATACTGACTAAACTTGGCTAAAAGTTATTGATCGTGACATCAATTAATTGCCATATATAACTGCAATTAACAAATGTCAAATGTAGAAATTTCTACATGTAGAATGTAAAGGCATTGAATATAAAGGCTTAGCTCAACAAAGGACCCCCAGGACACAGATACATCAGTTCAGAATGACAATATACGCACTGATGAAATAAACATGAAAAAAGACTCTGGGCTTTACTACAAGCAAAAGAGGATTAGAGATATAGGAAAGCACCACCAGGGGCTCTATTTACTTTCCTTTACTATCTGTTTAGTTCTGCTGTGTGTTGGGCAATGCCTCTATTGAAACTCTGTTGGCTCTGATCAAATCTGGTGCAAACACGGGCCGGATTGTTGAACAGCACCAAGGCTCTAAAATTCCTGAATGAAACCAGAGTTCATTTGGTGGAAAAGGGCTGTGTACATCTGTCTTAAGATTACAGATGAGAAAACTGCCAAAGGGAACTGCACTGAGACTTTTTTAGTAAGTTAGAGTGGAATTATCATGCTAAATAAAGTTGCTAACATAACTTTAGTTTCATAACAATACTGATGCATAGAAAATGCTAACTGCTTAACAGCCTTACCAGTTGAGTTCCCTGCCGTTTGAGACGATGGTCACAGAGATTCACATTCTCAAAGAAGGTCTTAAAAAGATTAAACCCTAAGAAGACAATACAAGGAAATTAAAATACTTTTAATTAATGATTAGCATCCAAACATTGTGCTAATGAGATGCACTGGCTATGTTGACATTACAAAACAAACCCGATTTATTGTCTTCTAAGTTCTAAAATTTGTGTTCAGAGTTATGGGATGACAAAAAATTTTCACTTTCTAATTGCTAAATAATAATAATAATAATAATAATAAAGTAATACTACATAAAATAATAAATGAATTAATACATCATAAATTAATAATAATACATTAATGGTAATAATAATAGTAATAATAATAATAATAATAACAATAACAAAAACAATAAATAATAATAATAATATCACAATGCCATTTTTTTCTACAGTGCATGCCTGTATGGAATTTGGTCACAAGACTTGCTGTCATTTTCTAGATAAATAAATAGACTAGAGAAATGTGCTTTGTCTGTAGACGTAATGTAGTGTAGCTCTATTCATATTCATTTTATGTAGCTTTCAGGGTTTGAGGTTGGCCTACTGAAAATACAATCGTACCGTTCATAGTAATCTCATAAGGCTCGAGTTTGAGGATCTTCTCTTTAAAGAGCTGCTGCTGAACATCACTCTCCAGATCATGCTGTCCTTTAGTGAACCACTCAAAACACATCTATAGAAAGAGAGGAGTTTACTGCACCACATTAAACAGTCCAATATACCAACAAAAAGTGGAACGCCACCAACATAGATGCGCCATGTTCTGTTATTCAGCTGAGTGTTGTTGTACCTCTCGGTCCAGCTCACAGACGTCCATGCCCGACACCAGGCACTCCCAGATCTCTTTAGCTCTGTTCCACACCAAATACAGACTTGCTTCTTGTAGAAAGAAGGCCAAAAATTTCAGATGCCCTTCCAAATACTGCATCAAGAGAGATTTCACAGAGGTTAACGGGTGGCAGGTAATTTTTTTTAACTAAGAAATATTAGTGCTCAAGAATTTAGAACATTGTGAAAAAGTTCAGCTGTGTTTAGTTTATTTCAAAATGTAAAATGTCCTATTTTATATTAATTACACATTAAAGTGGCACATTTTAAGCCTTTTTGTTAGAATTGGAATATGAAAAATTTCATTTATGCTCATAATTTAATAAAAAAATGATAAACTGATGTTTTACTTTAAATAATTTATATTTCAATCCTTTATTGTTTTAATATTGATCAGTTTGGCTTATAGCTCATGAAAATCAGAAATCCAGACTCTCTCATTACTCAAATAATTATTTTTGAGTTTGAGTAAATTACTATTTAAACAGTTTTGACACTTAAAAATGTTTTGAATGAAACTTTTCCATAATATCCTCATTTTTGGAGACACAGTAGTATTTTAAATAATACAGTTTATATACAAACCCTACTACTTAAATTTGACACAATTCTCATATTTGCAATGAAGAAGACACACAAATAATATTTCTGTACCTCTTGATAAGAGTACCGGCCGTCTACCAGAGTGGAACCTGAAAGGCCATTGGAGCCAGCGACTGATACAGCCAGACGATGACATGACACGAGAGAGCCTGTGATCAGTTTCACTATCTCAAAGTTCTTCTTCAGGTCCTGGATTATACTCTGAGAAAGACACAGATAATGAAAAACGACCTTTGTGCCCAGCAATAAAAAGGCACAGCATGAGAGGTCACCTCCAGGTCCAAGGCCCAGCTATGACATGTGCCATTCATCACAGTGGTGTCAAACTGTGTGTGTGTGTTTGTGTGAGGGCCCATGTAATACCTTGTCTTGTTTCTGGTAGGTCTGTTTGATGAACGAGCGGGTGATTTCGTGGAGCTGCCGTAATGCTGGAACAACCCATACTGCCTGAGGGTTACTCAGCTGGGACGACTACAACACACACACACACACAGGTGCACGCAAAACATGTAAGTATATAACAAAGTATAAGTGATATTTGTTTAAAAAAAACAAATCATATCTGAACAAAAAGAAAAACAGAAAATAAAGGTCACTAAATGTCTACAGCTTCAGAAAAAAATTAACAGACCACTGCAGATCAATTTCTTTTGTTTTACTTTTTTGTTTTATTTTGCAAACTACTGACATAATTTCTCCCAAATTCAAATGAAAAATAATCTATTTTACTGCATTTATGCAAAGAAAACAACATCATTGTATTAATTTCTAAACCCCACTACACTTTTGTTTTAACATGAGCTCAGAAAGCAGTATTTGGTGGAATAACTGTGCTTTTGCATTACTTCCTTACACATTATTGTTGGGTGACTTTAGGTTACAAATGTGCAAGAAGCTCGGCTTTGTTTGATGGCTTGTGACTGTCTGGAGATTGGGTCAGACATTTGAAGTGGTCTCTTAAAATGTTTCTGGAGCTGTATGTGTTTGTTGATATCATTATACTTGTGCTTTTATAATAGTTATAATTATAATAACAAAATAATAATTATTATAATGACACTATTATAACAGAATATTGTGAAAACCTAATTTGTGATCATAATTACTTTAAAAAGGTATTCATTACTTGTAAAGTGACATTTCAAGTCTGTTGATACGGTCATTGACTCAAATTTTAATTATTTGAGATTCAGAATTTTTGATTTTCATGAACTGTAAGCCAAACTGATGAACGGTAAAACAAAAAAAAACAACCCTGAAATATCACTTTACGTTTAATGAATACAAGAGTTTACCTTTTTAAATTAAATTATGAACAATAATTTAAATTATGAACATCGTTTTCATGATATTCTCTTTCTTTTTATGTGGCACTGTAAAGTGTTAGGGGTGGGCGATATGGCATACAAATTAAATCTCAATACATTTGGAGATGATTAGAGAAACTTAATGCAATTCAAACACATTCTCTGTGGAAATGCTACATGAATGAGGTAAGTATGATGCAGTGCAGTGTTAATGGCTATGAAGTGATGAAGAAATATGAATTATTTTCAAATTATCGATGCGATAAATCGCCCAACCCTAACAAGTCCCCCAGAGCTGGTTTAACACACTCAAAATATAGACTCATTGAATTCCAAAAGTGTTTTGCACATTTAAAAGTTGATCCTGAATATGTACTGTTAAATCAACAATATACACCAAAACACATGGCTTCCCCAAGAATCAACTCAGAATCACCATTTCACAAATTTCATTCCCCTTGTTGTAACCAAACCCCATCTGCTTGGGCTGTATTAGGCTGCCATGAGATTGAAGGTGAGTTGTGATTGGTCAGTGTTAAAACAGAAGGGGAGGGTCTTTGTAGGCCCGAGTGCTTCTCTTACTTTAGCCCACGAGCTTGGTTTCTTCTTGCCCCAGGAGCCAGTAAAAAAAGAGACCTGTGTCTCGCTGGTAGACTTTGATTCCTCCTGTATTTGTATCTAAAGACATAAACTGCAGTTGCATTCAGTGAGCTCGGCTGAGAGTTTCATGAGTCTTTAGTATCCGTGAGTTAGCAGCAACCAAATTACCCTGGAATAGAGCCTGAAGCGCAGAATGGGAGCTGGAAGGAGGAGTGTGCAAGTGTGAGTGTGTGAATGTTTATATGTGGGAGGGCAAGCGGCTAGCCAAATATCTGTCTGGCATCAGAGATAGAATGACACCTTTGAACACCCAGCTTAGCGCTTAATATAGCTCTCAGCACATTGCAGAATACTAGTCACTGCCGGGGACTGTGTGTGTATCTGCTTTGCAAGTTGTTTTGCAGGTTTCTCTTGATATACAGTGAGGTAAAGGGTTAATAAAGCTGGAAGAGGATGGAGCATATGCCTGAAAGAATGAAAGATGTTTCATTCTATCAGTCATGTTCACCGGAAGCAAGCTGGCAAAGGCAACCAACAGCAAACAAACAATGCAATCATCAAAGTAAATCAAAGCACAGACTTTTAATAGCAGTATAACAGTATCACTATAGCAGTATCAGTAACAGAGGGTACTATTAGTTCATGTTAAATAGTTATTTTCTCATATTCTTAGCCCTATCTGAGCTGGATTAGTTCTACATAAGTTATTTGCAAGCCGGGGGACTGCCAAGGTGACTATAATTCAATATCAAAACATGTTGGTTGTTTTACATGACCACTAAGTAATTGCTGTAATCAGTCTTTTAGGCTACGTTCACATTTCAGCCACGTTGCTCAAATCTGATTTTTTACTCAGATCAGACTGAACTTTCTTGACAGTTCACACTCACAAATGTAAGCAAGCTGTATCTGTAATGTGAACCAATCTGTCCCTGAAACGGCTGGCATGCACACATCGCCTTCATCAATACACAACAAAAAAAGTCAAATTTGTGCAGGGTTGCCAGGTTTGCAAAAATACAGTCGCTGGTAAAACTTCAGATTTGGCGGTTTGCAGGGATTTGCACTAAATAAAAGAGGACATTGATTGAGAAAGTAGGATTTGAAGAAGATTTACATTTTAAAGCTCATTGAAATGTATGTGTCACTTTAGATTTTGGGCTAGTTTTTGTGTGTGTAGTGTGACTTTCTGTTACAAAATCTGTAGGAGATTGGGGGATCTGGCAACCCTGTATTTGTAAGACTGATTTGAGTAAAACTGGTAAAACAGAAGTGTTAGTAGCTGATGTGTGATGGTGTTTTGCTCAGGAGGACAGTAAACAGGTGCTGGACTGTACATGATCAGGTGAAGAAGGTGAATAAATGCCAGCTGGCTGCTTTTACTGTTTTTACAGCTACGTGAGTAAACGAGAGAAATCAACGCTGCCTCACCCACTACTCACATGTGTACAAGCAAAAAGACATGAAATCTGATCTGACCATCACATACAAGTCACATGTCCACAGATTGGATACGTATCTGATCTAGAACCACATATGAAAGTGAGTCAAATCTGATTAGAAAAGATGGGATTTGATGTCCACACGGCCCTGAAAACATCAGATCTGAGCCACATTAAGGCAAAAGATCAGATTTGAGTCACTTCAGCTTGTTAATGTGAACGTAGCCATAGTGTGAGACTACTGTAATCTAATGGTGGGTGACATGTCATAAAATATAGTAACAGACATTGATGTGATGATGGTGTGTTAGTAATGCAATTCCGGTCTTGTTCAGTGACATATGTTAG
>BRDA01008593.1:41413-49612 GCA_036984385.1 Crenuchus spilurus | reverse complement strand
CTGTTAAAAGTCTTTTCAAAGTTGTTAGGTGTAAGGTAGGTCTTACATGCAATACATTTACCTTTTTGATTTAATTATGGACACAAATACACTTTTTCTGATGATGCACTTGTATATTGACGGTGATTACCACAAAGTAATAATACCAATAATGAAAAATGAACAATTACATTTTTCACGCATCACACTGTATTTTGTAGTGTCTGGCTCATGTGAACAGGATGGAAAAGTTTACCTTCCAGTGCTATTGAGAGGACTGAGTTTTCCACCAGCCAATCCAGGAGCCGGTCAGTGTCTATGGCGTTCTTCACTGTCTTAGAGACTGTGCTCTCCTCTATCAGTTTGGTCACCTTGAACAGAACACAGAAATTAACCAAGCTGGGCCAAAGACTGTTTATCAAATGTGATGTGTACACCACAAAACTGCATGCACATATGCTCTCCTGACCTCTTTGAGGGAGTTCATCTTAGCACTGAAGTGAGGAGTCTTGAGCATCCGCAGTAGGATGTCCAGCCTGAGGTCATCCACTACGTTGACCAGCTCCCGCTGGAACCGCATACACAGCAGCTTAATGGCAGACAGGAGGTCTGGAATGCTCACTAGCCTCTACAGAGAGACAGAGGATGTTGAAAGATGTTTATTTCCTCAGGGTATTTCACAAAATAGGGATTCTCACTTAGCCAAAAATCAAGTCTGCAAAATGTCTGGGACATTACTATTGGATCCTCATTTCTACCATTTCTACAGAAAGATTTATTTTCTAAATTCTCATCTTGGTGTATGATTGGTTTTACGCACTTAGAGAAAGATACTAAACAAACTCTCCATTTCTTTAGAATGCAAACCTGTGAATTACAAAGTGCAGCACTGTGTTACTGTACTGTAACAGTACCTTGTCCTTCAGGTCTTTCTCTTCAAGATTCTGCACGTATGTGATCATCTTGTGAATAACCGGGTCCAGCATAGGCTGCAAGACAAAAAGGGAAGTTCAGGTATGGTACATGTAGGTAATTCTAAATTTTTGCAAATGGTTGTACATCTTGCTGCAAGAGCTTATGTTTCTGTTGTTTGTTAATATTTCTGTATTCTTCAGCTTAATCCTGATCAGGGTTGCGGTGAGTCCCCTACCCCTTCACCGCGAGCAGTGCATTACACTATCCTAGCTAAGCCCAGGACAGTGCACCAATCTATCACTGGGCACAAACACAGACAATTTAGAGTCCACAATTCACCTGGTTGGATGGGATGGGATTGGATGGACGGACGGACGGCCAGCCCTTCTAATGAATGCATTCACCTACTTTATGTTGCACTCCCTGCTGGCACAGATGTGCAAATGCACAAACACACAGCTTGTCTAGTCCCCGTAGAGAAGTCTGCCAATAGAATATGACTCTCTGGAGTGAACCTATTGGTACCACGCCTAATGCCAGGCTGTAAAGTCCACCAGTAGTGGTCTGTGGAGCAGTGGATCTAAGTTCTCTGGAATGATTGTGCTCCATTCAGAATGTCTGGGATGAGTTGAGGTGGTGATCAACCAATTTCCTGACCTCATAAACACTTCTGTTGCTGAATGTGATCAGTGCCTCACAGTAATGCTGAGTAGAATGTTTTCCAGACAACAGAAGGACAAGCTTCATTTGAGAGTCTTAACTCTTGACTCCGGAAGAAGCAGGTATCCCAATACTTTTGTCCATGTAGTGTAAATGTTCAGGAAGGTGGACACTAACCTGGACCAGGCTGGAGTTGAGATATTCTGCACACACACCGAGTGGCTGCACCAGAGCAGAGACACACTGAAGAAACAAAATGAGAAACGATAAACAATCCTGAAAGTCTGTATAAGCTTTGAAGCATGTTACTGATGAGCTAGACCAGTGGTTCCCAATCCGGGTCCTGGAATACTGCTGCTGTGCACATTTTAGACATTGCTCTGCTCCCAGTACACCTAATCCAACTAATTATCTAATTAGCAAATCCTTCCTGAGCTGAAGTAGTTGAGTTAGAACAGGGAGAACACTGCAACGTGCAGGGGAGGAGTGGTACCCCAAGACCAGGATATAGAACCACTGAGCCAGACTCAGTTTTAATGTTACTCAGTTTCTTTGTAATTGAATTAATCTAAGATCAGTTATTTGTAATAATTCTGAAGGTTTCGGTTATCCTAGATGAATATACACAGCCATATCAGAATATTATCTTCACCTCTGGTTTGGAATGAACTCGGGCCGGGATGTGACAAATGCCACGTCACACAGTTTTTGCGAGAACAGCAGTCAGTTGTAGCAGAGTGCAAAACAATCATCACGGGCAAAGAACATGATCTGACTGATGCCCTAAAGGGCATGATAACAGGGTATCGGGCGAAGACTGGCAGCATCTCAGAAATGGATAACTTTGTGGGATGTTCTAGAGCTGCTGTAGTGAAGATGTACTGAGAATTGGCTTCTCATTCATTGAGAGCCTCCCAACAGCAGAACAGTGGTGCGCTATGGGCCAGTGATGCCACAAAAAGAACAATGACTCAGCTGAGAGGGACAAAGCCATTGACTCGCCACAGTGGACCAGTTAACCTCCATAATGAACACAGGAGCAATGAGGAAAGTGTCTGGGATCATCACTGAGCAAACACTAAGCCAAGGATGGATATTTCCAAAATCAGGTAGGTGGTCATAACATTTAGTTTTTAAATATTAAAACAAAAACAATATAATATTTAATGCAATATAAACAAAAACAAAACTTAGGGGAGCCAGAGTGGCTCAGCGGACTAAGGCGTAATCTAAGGACTATGATCTAAGGATTCTGAGTTCAAATCCTGAACATACAGCTTGTCATCAGTAGTCAGGACCCCAGAGAGCAAAAATTGGCTGTGCTCTTTCTGGGCATGCAAGATGACATTCTCTCCAGCACTACTAAGTAATGTCGGCTGGCTCAGGCATCTGCCAAGCAATCAATCAGAACTGGGAATCCTGCGCTTTCCTCCAAACGTGTTGGCTTCCCATGGCTCACAACCAGTTAACCTTTACATGTGCAAGGAATGGAAAGTGTCAGGCATTACCATTTCACGTGACATCCCAGACATTTGTCTTGTATTTTTAGTACGAGTTATTTAACCACAAATATTTAATGACTTTTTACATCCAAAACTGCTTGGCCCAATTGGAAACTCATGTCAAAATCAATATACTTTCACATTTGCTGTCCTCATTATGACCCACACACTCTTCTAGGCTGAGCAGCAGCAGAGACACAGGGCTGGGATGAATCACTCCTCTGTTCGGGATTAAATGCCTTCTCTTCCGTTTGCAGAATGGGAATGAATAAGGGAGTGCAGGGGAGGAGAAGAGGGAGGCTTCCTCTTTCTATTCACCTCTTCATCCCATCAGCACTGCAGCTCCAGCTTGTGGCTTTGCTACTCACGGTGCTCTCAGCAACTCTGGCGTTGAGCCAGCGCTGTAGTAGTGTGGCTACAGCAGGTCAGGTGTAACATTGGAACGCCTCCCCGTCAATACTCGCCTCCTACATCCTGTTCCTGTGTCACAGTCATTCACATGCAAATCCTAAATCAAAGCATCTTTTCCCTGTCACTGCGCTATCTTCCAGCCACTGCGCTCAGCACATGCTAATGCACACCTTCAAAAGGCAAGCGGGCGAAACCCAAAACAAGGCAGCTTTTAAAGGCCACTAACAAGGGGGCACATTTAGACCAGCGCACAGTGAGGGGGTGACTCCAGCCTGTCTATAACTCACAGTAGGCTACTACCATACTTAAAACAGCCATTTAACTGTGACAAGAACGGATGCTCGGAAAGGTTCAAGACAGATCACTGACTTCATTCCAGTAGAGCTGTTCAAACCCTAATTTTAACTTTTAAAATTATTTTTAAGTGTTATTCACAACCAAC
The DNA here is from genome assembly GCA_036984385.1 of Crenuchus spilurus. Taxonomy (NCBI): domain Eukaryota; kingdom Metazoa; phylum Chordata; class Actinopteri; order Characiformes; family Crenuchidae; genus Crenuchus; species Crenuchus spilurus. The sequence goes on along the minus strand of BRDA01008593.1, from coordinate 45,703 downwards.
TGTGCTGTTACAGCACAAGGGCCCATGTTAAAATCAACAAGGATTGGAAGAATGCATATTCTATTCATACTGTAATGTTTTCTGCGAGAGCTTCATAGTAGGGGTAAGATCCCATACATTTCCAGTAAGAGCTGACGATTTCAGGTAAAAGAAGGTAGCACAAACACCATTGAGGCAAAGCTGATAGAGTCAGCAATACAAAAAAAAGACGTAATGCAAATTATGAGTAATGTGGCTATTACCAATGGGAATCAAGCAGCATACTCCGAATAAGTTTTTCCTCTTTTTGGTTCCTACTACAGCAATGGAGGACATTATTGTGCTTTTGAACTTCCCTATTCTTTACAACATATCTTTGCAAATATACTGGGAGACAAAAAATGATGCAAGGAGAAGTGTCAAAAAATTACAACCACAAATCAGAAAAAGCCTAAGCAACAATTAATATCTTCAATTCCCAAAAAGGATTAAAAAGTAAAGAAGAAGATGTGAACCAGTCGTAAACATGTCACAATTTTTTTTTGGATGTGTGGAGGCATTAATTTGTAAATGTGTTTCTATTTAACAAATTCAGAGTGTCCCATGTGCTTCTTTACTCAACAGTCATGAGTAACTTTAATACTAATGAAGAACTGGTGATGAAATTTAGAGTTGCAATGCTGAAAATGTCCAGCATGGAGTTCTTTTCTCCTGATCAGGAGCTGATGTGTTCTGCTTGGAAACTGGCAGTTTTCTTTATCTGTTGCATCTATTAAATCAAGTTTGTTACCTAGTACATTCACACCATGAGCACTTCCTCCTGTACTGTGCACTGATACATTATGTATGGATCACTGCACAAATCTCAGAGTGAAATAACCAAAGTCCTGTGCGGTGTCCACAAAGATAACTGAGGGCTTTAATATCTCAGTGCAGCAGAAGGCGACTGATGGACATGGCTGGACGGGCGCCGGCTTCTACTCCAACAACCACCGACATTATCGTCTGATAATTAACACCCATCTACCTGTACTTTAATCACGTAGAGTCTTTGTCACACAGACTGAGGTACATTTAATCCAAATCACCATATCACCACCAGTTATTCAAACGGGACACCCTGTAAAATTATGTTAGTCATTGAAAAACCCTGAAAATCTTTTCTTTGTGCTTTTGTCTATAATTAACACAGATTTCAGTTCAGAAAGTGTCCCAAATTTTATGGAAACAGAACCAGAACTCAATATTTAGTCCCATGACCTAAACAGTCCAAACATTTCCATCAAAGAACACCACAAAACTGCTGAAAAACGTATCCATGTTCTTAGTGAAGGCCCTGAACAGTAGTGCATGTGATTTATGACACAGTATTACTTATCGGTGGTTTCACGGTATACCACAATATTAAAATGCATGGTTATCATACTGTGGGTGTTTGCTTATTACCGGTAATAAAGGATAAGCAGGTGAGAATTTCACCCACATATGCTCCGCTCCGCTCCACCTTGGCCATTGGTGCCACGCTCAAATACACAGCAGTGAAAATGGCAGAGAGAAGTGCAGCTAAAGGAGGGTATACCTCAAACTTGTTCTCCCATCTACGAGAAAACCATCCCTCTGTGCAGATTAAAGTAGGTGTCTCGTTAATAAAAGTCTCCCTAACAAAAATGTGTGAAAGTTTGACTATAAAACCTCTCTGTGTGTCCTCATCCTCTTTAATTTATGTTTGTTTAAAATCTGACATGTCAGTTTTTCATCTGTTAACCTCACGCTCTATGCGAAAGCCTTAAAAGAGAAGTCTCTATTATGATAATGTCAAAAATAATCCACCATCTGCAGGATCTGCTTATTTCACACTAACTTGGCAGTAAAACTGGACACTTACAACAGTAGTTGATCAGATATTACAGCCATGGCCTAGTGGTAAGGATCTGGTCTTGTGACCGGAAGGTTGCTGGTTCGATTCCCCAGACAGGACATGACTGAAGTGTCCTTGAGCAAGGCACCTAACCCCCTAACTGCTCCCTGGACACCGGTGGATAAGAGCTGCCCACCGCTTCGGGCACAAATTCTCACAGCCTAGTGTGCTCACTAGTGTGTGTGTTTCACTGCACGAATGGGTTAAATGCAGAGGTCAAATTCCGTTGTGTGAAAAATCACATTGGCTAAATTGGTTCATCTGAATCTTAATCTTAATATTTTTAAGGTGATACTTACATAATTGTACTAGTACAGAAATGTGTGTTACATACTGTGTTACGATATTTTCTGAAATCTCATACCATTGCAACCCTACTGGTGAACAATAAAATGTCATAAAACTTTACAAAACAGCACACGTTTAAGTCATTTTTAAAGCTCACATTATCTCTAGTGGGATGAAGTAAAACCACCAGAAAAGTCTGTTCTGTGAAGGCTGAGGGAATTCTCTCATCTCTAATGTGTGTGTTTGTTTTTCCAGTCACTTCCTCGCTTCTCCCACATTTCTCGCTCTCTGTTTAGAAGAGAATGTTCTCTCTGGGATGAGCAAGCACTTTTTAAGACATTTAGCACACGAGCATTAATTGAAACTTTGCCCTTAGTGAACTCTTCCTGCACACATTCTCTCTCTCCACCTTCTACCCGCACCTCTCTCAGACTCTGGTTACTGAATCATGCACTGAAAACTCCGCGCTAGACTTCCTGTCATCACAGTATGGCTGTGCAGAAGGGTGCGCTAAATGCTACTGTGCCCCAGTCTAAGATGCAGAAGAAGAAGTAGTTTCCAGAGGTGTGTAGGTATACTTAGTTATCTGTACTGTGGTACAATTTTTTAAATACAGTTTCAAAACAATATTTTTTCCTTTAATTAAGTATTTGTAATGAACTTTTTGCTCAGTTATTAACAAACATGTGTTTCATTCTAGTGACAGATGCTGAACTGTTCTGTGATTAGAACAGTTTAGAGGCATATTGGTTAATTTTAGGCCAAGAGTCCTTCTGCCCAGAGACTCAGAGTATTCTCCCCAATTATGTTAACAGCATGGTTAACCTTACCCCAATCTCCATCTCCTCCTGATTCAGCTTGCTCTGGATGGCAGTGAAGCCACCCATCTCCCCAAACTGTGTGAGTGAGACAGAGACAGACGGAGAATAGAGAGAGAGAGAAGAGAGCGATAATAGACAGAGAGAGAATAGAGAGAGAGAGAGACAGAGAGAGAGAGAGAGAGACAGAGAGAGAGAGAGAGACAGAGACAGAGCGAGAGAGACAGAGACAGAGAGAGAGACAGGGACAGAGAGAGAGAGACAGGGACAGAGAGAGAGAGACAGAGTTGAGAGATAAGAGAGATGAGAGAGAGAGATAATAGAGAGAGAGATAGTGGAGAGACAGAGAGAGATAATAAAGAGAGAGAGACAGATATAGAGAGAGATAGTGGAGAGACAGAGATAATAAAGAGAGAGAGACAGAGAGAGAGAGTGCGACAGATAGAGAGAGAGATAGTGGAGGGAGAGAGAGACAGAGAGAATGACAGATAGAGAGAGAAAGAGAGAGATTTAGCAATACATACAAAAAGACTTCTATATAAAGTGCATGTAAACACGGTCATTGTTCAGTCAATTCACAGTAGTTTTAGAGTATTTTAAATTGTACTTGTGAAAAATGTTTGGAATGCATGACACACTTTTTAAAATAAATTATCATCAGCAGCCCCACTTTAAAATTATTGCTGATATTTCTCTACTGGATGCTCGTGATCTCTGGGCCCTTAAACATCACTGCACCTCAAACAGGAATGCCACTGTCAAGGAAATAACAGAATGGGCTCAGGAATACTTCCAGAAAGCATCGTCAGTGAACACAATCCACCGTGCCATCCGCCGTTGCCAGCTGAAACTCTACAGTGCAAAGAGGAAGCCATTTCTAAGCAAGCTCCACAAGCTCAGTTGTGTGTCCTATTTGTAGCTTCAACTGTGGGAATTTTCCTTCTTCTAGAGCCCACAGGACCCTCTGTCGACCACTTTTAGGGTGCTGTCACACCTACGTTGTTTGGTCTGGACTTTCAGACTTTTCAGTTTGGTAAGAACCAAAATAGCAGGTGTGAAAGCGGCCACAAACCACGGTCCGGACCAAAGGAGCAAAATTTGGTCTGACCAAAAGAGGTGGTCTCAGTCCGGACCTACTGAAATATGGTCCAGTTCACGTGCAGTGTGAAAACACTTTTCTAGAAGGTTTGGACTTCCAGACCAAATAGAGGAAGGTGACACAGGTGTTCAACAACATTCAACAACAATAACAGAAGAAAAATAACCAGAACAGTAGCAAAAATGAGC